>CAJFCZ010000466.1:0-12218 GCA_904066245.1 Eimeria sp. OTU-Y | reverse complement strand
ATCTTGCATATCTGCTATTGGCTTTAAGGGTTTAAGGGGGGGGGGGATTCACTTATCTATTCCGTTTAACTTTTGTTGTCGTTCCCGCTGTGAGAAGAATAGCAAACTATTCAAGCGTTTGACTGAGCTCAAACACTATTCAGTAGAATCCAAATGAATTGTCTATACAGCCCTCCACAACATGATTTGTTTCGTGTGTGTATGTGTGTGTATATAGAGTTATGTGTAGATCTATTTGTGTTATATTCCTATCGTTTTATGTATTTTGCAGCAAACTCTTATAGTTCGCGATCCAGACACTGGAGGGGCATTGTATTTGGATTCTATCTGGCTATCTAATGATCGTTCTGTAGTTTTGCAAAGAAATGGAAAACATTTATTGGATATTATCGGGGAGATTTCTAGCAGAACGAATTTCCAGCCAAAAATGGATAGGCGCTATCAACAGGTATTTCACTGTTATCTACGTTTTCTGCATTCTTATAGTCTCTTGTATTCTGTATTTAATTGAATATTAATAACATTTCAGAATAATACAACTAATTATGACAATCTCCACTGCTAGTTTGTGGCGTGGCTTGTCTCAACTCGTTTCCTACAGTGTGTTCAGCTTTCACTCTAAGTTTGCTGCCGAGTAACTGCAACGAATATAAACAGTTCGGGAAAACAAAAACAAAACAATAGGCAGTTGCTGACTGTCTGTACACCATACAGTGTCTTGTTTGTTGTTCTTGGGGTATATCCCACTACTTTTTTTGTCTCTGCCTCTGAGTGTTTGCGTTTCTTCGCTAGTTTTGTTTGTTAGATTCTCAACTCCAATTTAATAATATTCTGTTTATTTTGGCGACTTAACTATTAATTTTTTTGTTTTTTCACTTGCCTTTGCTGTCTGGCCCCTCAGGTGCTACACGAGCGACACATCGCTGAAGATATGAACAAAAGTGGGCAACAGCAAAGCAAGGAAACAATAATATATAGTCGCCACTGTGGCTGTTGTTGCTGTGTTGTTAGTAGCGATAGAGCTATTGAGTATCTCCATGTTTATTCTGTATTCTTTGCTTAATGCTTGTCAAATAACTCTAAGAGAATACTAAGATTGGTTGTTCATTGAATATATTTATTTTGTGTTTTTGCTTCTATTCAGGCCGTGGCACCGTCGCAGAAATGCGCAGAGACCCAGGGCTCGACAGCCTTCATACGGTGAATATCCCCACACACTTTAATAATAAACTTCTTTAGTGCAATTTAAAAATTAATAATAATCAATAATAAAATTATTCATTAGATTTTATAAGCATTCATTGCAACACCACGAACGTTTGGTTGTTTCCCTAAAAATATATCCCCACATACTTGAATTATATCGCATGCAAGCTTCTTAGTAACTCACCTTATGCTTTCAATTACGTTATCTCACTATGGGCAGTCTTCTGTACAGTTTGAACCTACAATCCTCATATTTATATGTTTCACATAACACCTTGGTTATTGCACTATCTTTTAAATTAGAGTTCACAAGCAAACAGAGGGGCAAACCACAATCCCTAAGCTTTAGGTCGTCTCGAAACAGAATTTATTTGTGGGCATTGGCTGCCTCTTGTTGTAGTTGCTTTAGCTCCCTGTTTTTCTGCCTTGTTTTCTTTTTCAAAGCTCTCACTTGTGGGCAATGGCAGCCTCTTGTTGTAGTTGCTTTAGCTTCCTGTTTTTCTGTCTTGTTTTCTTCTTTAAAGCTCTCATTTGTGGGCAATGGCAGCCTCTTGTTGTAGTTGCCTTAGCTTCGTGTTTTTCTGTCTTGTTTTTTTATTCAAAGCTATTTCAATTCTACACGCCAAAGACTTCGGGTTCTTCCGAAGACGGAAAACGCAGCGGACTGGAGTCAGTTTCTCGGGCGAAGGCGAAGCGTAAGTGGTTACTGTTGTCTAATATATTATTTTCTATTGGAGTTCAGTTCAGTTGAGGCTGTTGCATCATATCTTCTGTTTTTCTTTTGTTCTTTCGAAATAATACTAAGTAGAGGATAAGAGCTGTAAGCTGAGGCTTCTGCTTACATGTTTTAAGGCTAGCCCGGGGGATGTTGTGTTCTGAATTTCGCTGCATTGTCAGTGTAGTCGCCTCCTGTCGATAGCACTTGTATGTAGCCGCTAGTTCATTTCATTTGTGTTGTGTATTTCGTGTTTTTCTTTCTCTACAGAAAAGAGAGGAGTTATTCTAGACACGGACTCCCTAAAGGTTAAACTCTTCAAAATGTTTGATACAGCGGGCGCTGCAGGTCTACAGCTGAAACAAATTGCAGCGCAGACGCAGCAGCCGCTTTCCCATGTGAAGGCTGTAGTAGAAGAGATAGCAGAGCAACGCAAGTGAGGTTTTCAACTTACTCTAAGGACCTAGTTCAAATAGAATACACATAGCCCATAAACTTGGCGACAGAATCCAGTGCACGATGCATTATATCTGCTGCACTGTCCTGTTTTGCCTACACTCACCAAAGTAAAAGAGAACAGGCATATGCAGTTATTGCGTTGAATCCTGTTTTCAAGAATGCAATGGAAACGAGGCTGTGGACCGCATAGAGAGGTTAATATTGCTGTGCAACATATATATACAAATATATATATTATATATGCATTTGATCCCTGCAGGCGCCTCAGCGACCGGAAGGCGGTTTATTTCCTGAAACAGCAGTACAGCGTGTACAGTAGTAAGTTTTTTGAAATTGTTTCCACCACCTGATCAGACCCTGTATTCGAAAATAGGGATTGACGCTTGCGTATCACGTCACGTGTTCCATCCCTTTGCATCTCCTGATCTTGAGTAGTGGCCTTATCTGCATTCCTCGATATATATAAAATATATATATGCTTGTATGCATACGTGAATATATGCAAATGCTTCGATTGTTCTGTTCGGTCTTGTCTGCGGCGTGCGCTCAGCTGTGGTAGAGGAGCAGCCGATGTCGAAGAAACTGAAACTCAAGTAAACATTTGAAGGATAAAGCGAAGTCTATTTGCTCCTTCTTCTTATTCCCTTGTCTTTGAACGAAGAGAGGAACCAAGAAAGGTTTTTCAGGCCTTACAACACGTAATGGGCCCGAGCTGCACGGCAGCATTTGAAGTATCTGAAATAATAATCAAAACCATACTTTCCATTTTTTTTTTTATTTCGACATAAATTACTAAAGTTTAGCAACGCACACTCTAGCGCAATCAAACATCTGAAACAACCTTACGTGCCCTTTTTTCAAGTAAATATGTAAAACTATTGTTTGTAATGGAACGGAAACGAGCTAGAACAACCCGAAGCTAGGCTCCCCAACATATCTGTATCTACGAGTAGACAGGTGGGTATAATGAAAGCAAAATTTTTTTCTGCTTTTCACTGTCTACACCACCCCTTCGACTGAACTCTGCCTGAATTCGCTTGCACGAGTGACAGCGCAGAAGACAAAAGGCGAACACATTTTGAACAATCGGTGAAAAACTGAATGGAGCTGCAAAGCATGTGATGCAGGCACCCGTTTGGAGGGGGCGAGTCCAGAAGTCGTTGCTTCGTGGAATGGATACAGGTTGCGCGTGTATAGCAACAAGGCGAGCGCAACGCGTTTGTATCAGGAAAGTCACGAATGAGCAGAAAAAATAACTCCTCCTTGCCCGATAAATACACAATTCCGTTTGCTTGACACGTCGCCCGGTTCTGGGGAAGCGTCTACACTAACGGACTTCAACACACCAGTTGAAGTGGGGGCGTACAAAACCCCCTTAACCCCCATATTTGACTTACACAGCCAGCAAACCCTCCCTTCTAAACAACAATGGCAACGAATTCGCCAGGCCAGAACTTTCGCTCCGACTCTGGCAGAAATGTCACCACGAAAGCGACAACCACAAATGCAGCGAGCTCAAGCTCTATGCATCCGCACTTGCGCGTGAAGGCAGTACTCTTATAATTCCGTCTCCATAAGAAGTGATTCCAAACTACCGGTCGTTAACATCTTGTGAACTACTCCTATAATTCCCTGTTGAAAGAAAACGGCTCCAAATACTTCCCACACTTCAACCGCCATTCAAGTCGCCAGCCTCCTGTTGCTTAGCGCCTTTGCCTGTTTCCGTACGGTTGTGCATAATGCGCTCCCATTGCATGTTGTGTTGTCATTGGGGTGTTTCCCTTTTCTGGGGTCGCTGGGGTTTCAAGCCGATCGATCAAACGCTTAACCCAAACAGAAAGCCTCACGACCAAGTTCACGAAGCCCCCTAGGTATAAGAAGTGTGGGATGGTGATGAAAAACATTAGAGGTAGATTATCTTTGTCAAACTCCCTCCCTGCAACTGCATCCACAGCAGGTACAATCACTCCCATCAGCAGAAAGAAAAAGAGGCCAAAAAGCAGGGCACGTCTCGCTGCCCGTTCCCGCGACGCTGGAGACTCAGCATTCTTTGCTGCTGCAGAATTTTCTCGACTCTCTACGACGACGGTGTAAGGCGGAGGGACAGGATGGTAGGCTCCATTAGGAAAAGGATGGGCCCCTGGGGCTACAAGCGGATGCCCAGCAGGCATTGGGTAGGCTCCATTCTGTGGGTGCTGCCAAGGCGTGGAAGCTGCTGGGTAGGCTGAGTCGGCAGCAGGCACTGGAGGATAGCCACCTTCCTGTGTTTTGTACACCCACATGGGTTGGTGAGCAGCTGGGCCTGTGCGCCGTTCGGTGTCTTCACCCACATGCACCTGGACCTGTTGAAGCTCTGCACAAAGAGAGGGCTTAAGATGCCCGGCAGCCACTGCTACAGCAAGAACAGTCAGGTGGAGCTTCATTTTAACCAAGAACAGAGAGGAGAACAACACAAGTGCTGCCTAGGCGTCCTAACGAGTCCTTGAAAGGCCCAGCCAGTGTCACGGCGGTTATCACAATCGACAAGCTAAACACCAATTTGAAAGAGCGCTGCAAGAAACAGAATCAATGCGTCGCTGAGAGATTGAAAATAACGGGCAGGACGGTAATATAGTCATTCGGACCTCGCTCCAGAACCACTCGAACGCGGCCGCTCAAGGAAGAGAAGACCAAAGGGGGAAGGAGCAAGGGTGTAGAACGTTACGCTTTAAAAAAGGAGGGAAAAAACGTAAGAAATAAATAAGTCGATGAAACACTGCATCGATTAAAACAACTTTTGGTACGGTTGGAAGCCCGAACCACCGGAAAGCAACGCTCTTACTCCCGAATGCCAGCAGTACTCAGTGCATGCAGCACAAATTCCTTGGGATGAATACAATTTAATTTGTAGCTTCACATATTTTCTATAGGGAAAACTGAAGGAATATATTCCCTCCTATACAAACCGATTGTTCCATGTTTGAGATTAACTCCTTACCAACCCACTCACGCTGTGAATCGGGCAACTGCTCCCAGGGCGGCCCCCCTAACCCAGGGGTTAGTGTTTGTGAGAATTCCTCTGTGGACAGCTCCATATCAAAAATGGAGGCTCAATCACTACTGCATGAGCTAATGGCTTATATCCCAGTGATCTACATTCCATTAAGCCTTCGTAACAGGGTGAACCACGGGCTGCGTAGCATGGTCAGGACCAACAGGCTTCGCTAATAATAATAGCAGAAGACCGTCGTAACAGATACGATGGAGTCAAAGCGCTTAAAGCAATAATTCTCAGAAAATATTGGGCTGCATCGCATTCTCAGCGTTTCTGGACAGCAGCCCATGGGTTTTACGCTGATGCAACTGGAGGCCGCATAATATGCTGCAACGTACAGTAGCAAGCTACAATTAGCGTTGCAATAACATTCAGCATGCAGTCACAACCGACTCCTTTTTTGTGCATGCACAAGCATTTTAGGCAGTTGTTGGTCCTTCGTAGGCAGCTTGCATGCCGGTAGAAGCACAGTAGGAGCACAGGGATGATGCACTAACTTCGGCTGGAAGGCGCTGCATCTGCTGCATTCTCTCGCCCAAGGAGCGCATGCCCCCGCATGCCCCTTCGATGCGAAAGTAGTGGGTGGAGAGACGGGGACATCTCGTGCAGCACTTGTTGGTGCTTCATCCCGTCGAGTTGCATTATTTCCTGCTCTTGCCCTCGAGCCCGCCTAAGCAGATGCTCATGGCAACGTGCTGCTTAGTTTTATTAGTCGTGTCGACTAGCATATTGTTATTAAAATTGGTGTAATGTGGCCTTACCTTTACACATGTTCTTATGCAAGGCCTGGATTGAAGAGGGGCTGAGCGCCAGCAGTCCTTCCCTTTGCCTCAGTTCCTCACTACACTGTGTGAGGGGGCTCGGGACCTTAACTCATTCGTGGGTACTGCTTGCGATTAGGTTGTCAATGGGGGGCACAGCTCGCGGAACTTACTCACTGTTTCGTTGCTCACTGGTGAAAGTGGGGTCCAGACCCCGAGGGCTCTGAGAACCCCGGCGAACCGAACCAAAGTCCCATTTATTGGCACGCAAAGAAGGGTATTTTACATCCTCTATCATGGCTATATGATTCATTTCGTGCCTCACCCGGGACAGTACTTTCACACTTCCGCCGCCTTCCTTCTTCTGTCTGCCATCAGCGAAACATAAAACCAGAAGTCCTGCAGAGTCTTTTGATTTCTGAGTTGACCCGGATGGCTATTTCAATGAATTTCTTCTGTTGCTCACATTCATTTAGAAGGTGCGATAATACCTGCTGGGTTTATGATACACTCAGCAAGAATGAGCATTGTTCTGCCCGTTCGAGCTCATTTACAGCGGAAGAAGCAGCATATCTATTCATTAATTATATCTGGAAGCACCACGGCTCTTTGAAAGGCACCGTAACCGACGGGAATTCGGAGTTTGTTAGCGTCTTCTGAAGGGAATTCATGAAGCGGTTTAACATCGACCGCGACATAACCACCGCGAATCACCGAACATACTGGCACCCAAAAAAGAAGCTCGAAAAGGACGCACGGGCAGTATTTGCGACCCTGTGCATATCAGAAGTTATCGACATGGCTTGGTTTCCTCCTTTATGTGGACCAGATTTACTATAGGACAGTCTACTCTTTTTCCGTGTGCTGTCAGGTAGCACCACGGGTGTACACCGAAACGGCGATGGCCGACCCGACCTTAAATTTGGCAGTAGGAGGCCAGAAGCCAGTACCGTATGCCCATGGCTTCCCACTTTCACACACAGCCTGCATCAGCGCGAAATATGTGCAAAAAGCTCAAGAATACCAGTCAAGTGGAGACGCATGCGACAACCTCCCATGGATAATGCTGGTTTCTAGCAGGGCATAGCTGATAAAGCGTGTACGTGCTTGTTACATGCCTGGATACTGGATGTTTAAAGCCAAGCAAGCTTTATAACAAATTCCAACGTTTGTTTCATGCAGGGAGCTTTGGGCTACTTGCGCAGGTGTACTGATGTGTAGGAGTTGCGGTGCTGCTGCCGTGCAGCCCTAGAACTTTCAATTGCGGCGCTTGGAGCACCTTACCTAAAAGGACTACATTTTTTCGCTCGCCTTAGTGCTGCCACCCCTGGTAACTCTGGATGATGTGTTGCTACAGTTGCAGGAAAACAGCAAACTCGTGAAGAGGGCTGCCAATCTAGTAGCACGTTGTCATGCAGGCAGCTTTATAATGTTCTGTTAAAAGGGCACCCGTTAAGTAACAACACTTCGGTGGAATTCGACTCAATGCATATGTATTTATTAGCACGAGGAAAAATGTACTATTGTGTGTTCTGGGAGGTGTTCCATATCCCCCCTTCTCCAACGAGAGAACTACAGTATTCGGAATCTTCATTTACTATACTTATTGTAACTCCGTGTGCATTTTACCTCGCTGCTCCTGGAGCTTCAATAGAGAAAGGACCGTAAGAAGCACAATAGTTTCGGAAGCTTCTTAATGTAACTGTCCTTGCCGCGGCAACAACGCTACAGGAAGTTTATAAAGGGCTGGTATGCAGGCTTCGGCAACGGCAACATAGAAAGCAAAGGCAACATGAACAACCTGTTATGCGGCGGCTACTAACGCAGCAGGGCAGCACAAATGGCGACACCAGCAACACGCTCCCCATGGATATACCTCGTACTTCTGCCTTGCTACTTCCTATTTCCAAGCGGGAAGCTTTGCCGACTGCCAGATTCTGAAGACAGCCCCCGGTGCACCTGATGAAAGTGCGTATGCGAACGTCTTAGTACGATGCAATAGGAAGTCAAACCACCATCGCAGTCTAATCCCAACATGATGCCATTTCGCCCATTCGCCTCCATGGCAACCAGCGCAGCAAGACAGATTGAGGGGGGATTTGCGGAGAACTGGAACTGCAATAGATAGAAGGAGAAGGCAGGCCTTTGGGACGGGTGACCTGAATTTTCAATGCAGGTCTCTAGTTTTTTTTGCCTGAATGCCAAATTTCGATCCCATTCCCCTTCTCCACACAACCCAAGGGAACGCTGCGTTGCACGTTTCTGTCGAAAACGGCGGCACCTGTGGCCGCTATAGCAAAAAAAACAGTCCGTAATAGACACTTTGAATTAAAGTTTGAAAATGATTACCTTGAGCTCTTGAGTCATGGGATTTCTGAGCGTACGCTTGCCCCTCCAATATTTGCTACAGGCGCCTTGCCCAGTGGTCAGCGCAGGCCCCGTGGCTGTTTTTCTGCTTGAACCCCAGACATAAAGCAGTATTAGCTTCCTTTGTAGAATTATATTTAGTTCAATAGCACTTCATTTGTCGGTTCTACATCATTTTCCCCATTCTACCATTAACAACTCCCTCCCTGGCATACCTCACATCCGGGAGTGCAGGTGACCACGGCATGAGAACCTCCTCCTGCCAAAAAATAACCCTGTCGTGATTTCTCCCCTATCTTTTTGAATAGAAATTCTTCTTGTTCACCATTCGGAATTGTCGTAAACAGGCAGACGCCTGCCCAGCGATGACTCACCACTGCAAGCAACAACGGAGAGGCGCAAACAGACCTTCAATGGCCGTAGTCCTTCTTTCTCTCTGTTTGCACCTCCTTCTCTCTCTATTTTCAACGCTCTTTGTGGTAGTGGCAGCAGCCACCCAAATTCAGGAGCAGCTGCAGCAGCCAGGCGCTGCCCCTACAACGCCCGTGGGCTATTCGTACATCTCTGAAGGTGCAGCAGACTACACAAAGAAACGAAACGGCACTTTTTCTGGACTCCCCGGTGTACGCGCATTAAGGTTTTCATCTAGTAGTTCCTCCTGCAACGAACTGCAGGCAGCTGAGGAAGTGGAAACGGGAGAGAGAAGCCCTGCGGAAGTTGAATTGTCCACAGGGCTACAGCGTGACACACCAGCAACTATATATGAAAACGGACAGGAGTCCTTATCAGTTTCGAATGAAGACGCCACAGAATCACACCTTTCGCTAGCAAGCGAACCTTCAAGTTATCTTCAACTTGGTGAGGAGAGTAGTGTTATCGAAACGGCCCCATCGCCACACACAGTACCCTCGCGTGTGCATACACATGAACATAACTCAACTGCTCCTCCGTCAGCTACACGCCGTCAACTACAGCGCTTTGACCCCTCTCAGCTGGGCCCAGCAGCGCAGTACGCGCAGTACCTGTCCACGTTTTTGCCAGGGCAGCAGCAGCAGCAGCAGCTGCAGCAGCTGCAGCAACTGCAACAGCTGCTCACCGGGGGCGGGGGAGGAGGACAAACCCCCGCTGCCCTCAAGAAACTGCAGCGGCGCGCTCAGGCAGCAGCATATGCAAATTCAATAACATCTCATCCCCTGCTGCAGGGGCTGCTGAGGACCGCTTTCACTACTGTAGCTGAAACCCTACAAAGCGTCTCCCTAGCAGATGTCCTACAAAGTGCCGTGCCCCTGACACCGCCCCTGCCTTAGGTCTGGCTACAGCTGCCGCTGCTCCTGCTGCTCCAGTACGGGTAATATCCGATTGGAAACTAGCAGAAGAAGCAGCAGCAGCTCAATATCTGCACTGGTTGCTGGAGAAGGCAGGCAAAGCCATGCTTAAGGGTGTGCATAAAGTTGCACACGAATATATTGGCATATGTGCTTTATGGCGCTTTTGCAACAGTTCAAGATTTTTCACTGATGCATGCATACTCCCGCTGTAGTCCTAACCACTTCTCTAGAGTCAGTTACACTGAAGTTCAGAAGGGCTACTCAATAAACAAAACGCATTTGCTCGTGTTTGCTTGGACATGTTGGCAAGCACACATGCTATTTGCCATGATAAGAACGAGACTACTTTAACCTAAGCCCAATACTTAACCCATAGGCCGTTGAGGCTACTCTACTCTAAACCCTAGACCCTATACTAAACCACCGGCATGCCAGTGGCTCCGCCATGGTGTGCATTGGAGGTGCTTGGCTGCCATGAAGATCGGCAATAAGTAAACAAGAGGAACAGTGCAGTTAAACATTAACGTTATTCACATGCGGCTGCTCCTGCTTCTATCCGTCCAGAGGTGACACGGGGACACCTGACCGTCTGAAACTTAATTCATGCATGCAAGCAGCGAAAATCCCTGCTTTCAAACGAAGTACAGGCATGTAAACATGCATGCAGGGAAGCGCATGCACGGCGGAGCACAAAGTATGAGAAAAGTACCTAAAAATGAGCAGGAGCAGAACTTTTGAAGGCGTTCGAAACGCAGCTTAACACAGATCTATGAGGACTGCATCATTATTGTCTGTACGCGCTACCGAATCTGGCAGCTGCCGAATGTGCACAATTTTTTGTCCGTGTATTGTATTTGATACTCATACTCCACGGGGAAAGCAGAATAATGCACTAACTAGCGCGTCGTCATTTCACCTAGGCGGAGAACTGCCACACCTCATGGTGTGCCTTCATCTACCCAGTGCTTTTCTCCATTCCACCATGCGATCAAAACAAGTATTTACAATAAAAGACCAAACCACGCGTCTAACCCGCGTAGATCCTTGCCTTGAGCCTGTGCACCGGCGTCATGGGCGAATTCCATTTTGAGTTTTTCAGCTCTATCTGAGAGGTCAAAACCTCTCTTTCTGGCGGCTTGAATCATTCTTTCGTTGCTGTTATCCAGTTCGGGATCGGCACACTGTTTGAAGCAAGCATTGGCCTTCCTCCGGAGATCGACAATATGCAATAGCTTCCCGGCGCGCTGTGGTGCACCTGTTTTGTCGCTCAACGTTGCCTTGCTCGCCTGCAAAACGGTTGCTGCCATATGTGGGACATGCACAAGCGTGGAAGGCTGGACGAGGCCGCGAACGTCGCCGAGGGCCGTGCCCAGGTCTCGAAGTTTTGGCAGCTTTGCCTTCCAATCTGCGGGCAGTTCATTTGCCCGCACGAAGACATCTGCAGCGGTTAGATGCGAAGCGACCTCTGTCAAGTCGAACAGCAGCACCTGCAGCGCTCCGCTCTCGGCGGCCAGGGCCTCGTCGTATTCTCGCCGCGCGGCTGCCAGGACCGCCTCTTCCCGCTCTAAGTCAACGGAAGCTTCGCTGCCTTCCAACAGCTTTGCTATTTGGGCGGGGAGTTCCGCTCCCGTCTCTTTATGCTGCTTCAGGGCGAGGTGCAGCTGCTCTAAAATAAGCGTGCGAGTAAGAGCTTCCTCTCGCTTACGGCGGGCACGGAAGGCCTGAAGGGCTGAGCGAGCTGCACTCTGCATGCTTTTTTCGACAAACACAGTCTTAAGCATCTCAGTTGACGTATCCTTGGGGTCCTCCTTGGGCAGCTGCTTCGTCAGCAACTCCACGAAAGCATCTGCTGCTTCCTTTCCTGCGTGCTGCTCAAGCAGCTGCATCGCTTCCACTGCTTCATTCATGGTCTTTTCCTTTTCACACTGCGGGCCAGGAAAAGGCGGCTTTGGGGATACAAACACGGGCATCATCCTTTCCAGAATGGAGTCTCCCTCCCCTATCGCTTCAAAGTGCTGCTCGCTGGCTTTTGCCTCCGCCTCCTCATCTGCTGCTGCATCAGCAGCGCCTTCATCCGGATCAGCCGCATCTCCGTCAGCAGGCTCCGCCTCATCCCCCTCTTTTTCGGAATGCTCCTCTTCATTATCAATGTCCTCGTCCTTCTCTCCTCCCTCCGACTGCCACCCCTCCTCTGCAGTTCCTTCTTCCTTCAGCGCTCCCTCTTGGCCCTGGGCATCATCATCTTTCTGCGGTCCCTTCTTAAAAAAGCCCTTCTTCTTGTTGTCCTTATCCTTGTGCGACCCTATCTTGAAGAATCCCTTATCTTTCTCCTTGGCCTTCCCCTTCTC
>CAJFCZ010000465.1:5000-12228 GCA_904066245.1 Eimeria sp. OTU-Y | reverse complement strand
TTATTATATTTTCACTCCCTCACAGCTGCCCCCATCCACCCACACGTTGCCCCACCTAGAGCATCTGGGTAGGCGTGTGGTAGCATCAGCAGCTGCTGTTGCTGCAGCTGCTGCTGCAGCTGCTTCTGCTGCTGCGGCTGCTGCTGCTGCTGCATGGGGTTTTTGGCTGCTAGTGCGCTCTTCAGCAGCACTTTAACGAGCCTAGCCGACTCGGCTAGCTGCTGCTGCTGCTGCTGCTGCTGCTGTTGCTGCTGCTGCTGCTGCTGCTGCTGCTGCTGTTGCTGCTGCTGCTGCTGCTGCTGCTGCTGCTGCTGCTGCTGCGTCTTGTCCTTCGCCTCACAGATACAATTCAATACTTCATCCAGTGCATCCCAATGAGCTGCTCTGTACAGCGCGCTGCTGTGGGGCCCCACACCTTCTGCTGCTTCCAGCCACACCAGCAGCAGCCGCAGCAGCACGCGCTGCAGATGCAGCCGCACTACGGCCAAGCTCACGGGCCCGTACATCTGCTGCCGTTGCTGCTGTTGCTGCTGCTGTTGCTGCAGCTGCTGCAGCTGTGAATTGAATATTTCACAGGTTTGCTCTATGAGTGTTTCCTCCGATAGGAGGTGTACATACACCTCAACAGCATCAGAAAAGGAGAAGGCTGCATCTCTATACCATCCTCTTGCCACTATCAGAAGCTCAGCAGGCAGTTGATCTGGTTCCTTCTGCTGCTGCTGCTGCTGCTGCTGCTGCTGCTGCTGCTGCTCTTGTTGCTCTTGCTGCTGCTGCTGCTGCTGCTGCTCTTGTTGCTCTTGCTGCTGCTGCTGCTGCTGCTGCCACACGGCATGCAGCACTTCCAGACAGCAGCGCACGATCATGTTGCCTTTCTGCAACACCTCCATTGCTGATGCTGCTTCTGTTGCTGCTGCTGCTTCTGTTGCTGCTGCTGAATACGCAGCGTCAGGGAGCGCCGGCAACCCAGACCAAGCGAAGTCGCAGCAGCGCAGCAGCAGCAGCAGCACAGGACTGCCTTCCGATTGCTTAGCTGCTGCTGGCAGCAGCTGCTGCAGCATGCTGCAGCAGAAGCAAGATGCACATAGAAGGAGAAAGCCGGCTGACGCTCCCACGCATTAGCTACCCCAAAAGCTACACAAGCAGCAGCAACAGCAGTAGCAGCAGCAACAGCAGCTGCAGCAGTAGCAGCAGCAGCAGCAGCAGCAACAGCAGTAGCAGCTGCAGCAGCAAGCAGCAGCAGCAAGACGCACCTAACCGTTGCACAGCTATCAGCTGGTGCAGAGGCGTGGATAAAGAGGCGTGAAAGGAGAGCAGCAGCTGCTGCATGTATACTCTCCGCAGCACCAAAGGCCTGCTGCTGCTGTTGCTGCTGCTGCTGCTGCTGCTGCACAACAGCAGGCAGGTGCAGCGCCAAATCCAGCAGCAGCGCATGCAGAGACAAATGCGGTGCATCTGCTGCAGCAGCAAAACGAAATAGCTGCGGCATCGGCAGCAGCGAGAATCTCAAGGCCCAGGCAGGCCCTTCCGGGTTGCCGAGGGAAGCTACCCACTGCTGCTGCTGCTGCTGCTGCAGCTGCTGCTGCTGCTGCTGCTGCAGCTGCTGCAGCTGCTGCTGTGCGACCCAATGGGTCAGTGGCAGCTGCAGTTCTCTGACGATCTGCATGCACACACACAACAGATGTGGAGCAGCAGCAGCCCTCACAACTGACAGCGAGCTGCTGCTGCTACTGCTGCAACAGCTGCTGCTGCTGCTGCTGCTGCTGCTGCACCTAGACTTCAGGACTCTCCATAAGCTGAACTGTATGGAGGTGCAGCAACACGCTTTATGCGGAAGCAACCCACCGTCTGTAAGGTGCTGAGAGAGGAGACAATCTGCTGCAGCAGCTCCGTCTCCTGCTGCAGCGTTTGCTGCTGCTGCTGCTGCTGCTGCTGCTGCTGCTGGTCAACGACGGAGCAAAAGAGGGAAGGCAAGTCATCCCCACAAGTTGGGGAGCATGCGCCTGCAGCAATCAGCGAATCCCGCTGCTGCTGCACCTGCTGCAGCAGCTGCAGCGCTTCTGCTGCTGCGATACACCGGACTGCTGCTGGCATCCCTGGCTGCTGCTGCGCTGCTTCTGTTGTGGCCAACGCAGTGTACATGCTTGCTGCCAGTAGCCGCAGCCGCTGCTGCTCCTGCTGCTCCTGCTGCTGCTGCTGCTGCTGAGTATACAGCTGAGCAAGCACTCCCCCCTGGGCCAAAAGGCCTCCACTGAAGCAGCAGTGAAGATAAGCCCGCACGATCGAGGCCCCCACAGAGCTGCTGCCGCTGCTGCTGCTGCTGCTGCTGCTGCTGCTGTAGAGGGTCAGCAGGGAGGAGACAGCCCAGTGCTGCAGTGCCTCTGGCCGACAGCGCAGCAGCAGACCGCAGCAGACAGAGTCATCGAGCATATTGCATGCAGCCACCACCGCAGCATGTTGCTGTCCTGGCTCAGCAGCAGCTGCTGCAGCTGCTGTGGATGCTGCTGCTGCTGCTGCTTCCCTGTTGCACTGCAGCACCTGCTGCTGGTGCGTCTCAAAGAGACAGTCCAGCGCCACCCACTGCAGCAGCTCACCCGGCAGCAGCAGAGGCAGCTCCCCTCCGCTGCTGCGCTCTAGCCTCACCCACAGGCCATCTACCTGCTGCTGCTGCTGCTGCTGCTGCTGCTGCAGCAGAGACACCCCAGACACCTGAAGAGTTGAGCACTCCAGCAGCACACGCTCCTTGCACGAGTAGCCCAGCACCCGCGGCAGCAGCCGCTGCCATTTGAGCGCAGCACCTTCCTGGCTGTTGCTGTTGCTGCTGCTGTTGCTGCTGCTGCTGCTGCTGCTGCTGCTCTCAGCACCAGCAGCAAGGAGAATGGCTCCTTTGAATGCTGCAACGACATCTGCTGGCCGAAGCTGCCCTTCGCTGCTTCCATCCACATGGTGGCGGCCTCTTGCTGATGCTGGTCGGTCTGCTGCTGCTGCTGCTGTTGCTGCTGCTGCTGTTGCTGCTGCCACCAGCTGCTGCACCGCCAGGCGCACTGCTGAGAATGAGTCATCCTCCGGCTGCAGCAGAAGCTGCAGCAAGCACTCCGTCAGCAGCTCACGCTGAGAAAAAGCAGAGACAGCAGCAGCAACAGCAGGGTAGCGACAGACGCAGCAGCAGCAGCAGCAGCAGCAACAGCAGCAGCAAGACGAGAATTCGAAGCAGCAGCAGAAACAAACACTGCAGCAGGCCAGCCTTGGCATACCCTGGCCTCCGCCGCAGATTCTGCGAAGGTAGAGAGAACCCTCTCTGCCAGCTGCAGCAACCCCTCCGCAGTTTTCTGCTGCTGCTGCTGCTGCTGTTGCTGCTGCTGCTGCTGCTGCTGCATGTATATTCGAGCTTGCCACCGAAAGAGAGCCCGGCTGTCTGCTGCTCCCAAGGCCCTAAACACAGCAGCAGAGAAACACATACGCACAGTTGCATAACTGCTACAAGCGCCGCTGTTGCAGCTGCTGCTGCTGTTGCTGCTGTTGCTGTTGCTGCTGCTGCTGCTGCTGCTACTCCTGCTGCTGCTGCCTTTGCCAGCAGCAATGTTGCATCTGGCCTTCCTTCTATTTTTTCTCTTGCTACAGTGTAGAGGCTAACCACCGGAGTCCCAAGAACGGGGAGGTCTCGCTGCTGCTGCTGCTGCTGCTTCCTGCTGCTGCTGCTGCTGCTACGGATTGCAGAGACTGGCCGCCCCGCTGCAGCAGCGGAAGAGGAGGCTGCTGCAGCATCAGCAGCGCGGTGCTGAGACAGCGCCAGAGTCGTTGCTGGATTCTGCTGCACTGCAGGATCTGAGCCAGTGTACGGCTACATACTAACTGGCTGGGCGCTGCTGCTGCTGCTGCTGCTGCTGCTGCTGCTGCTGCCGATTTCGATGCTACTGCTGCAGAGGCACTCCTCCACAGTCCATCTGCATGCTGCCAAATAGCAGCTCGGCTGCTGCGAGGCAAGCGCTCAACAGCAGTAATCAGCCTCAGCTGCTGCTGCAGCAGCAGCAGCAGCAGCACGAATCCCAGCAGCCGCAGCAGCTGCTGTCGATACACCTGCCCGCCTGGAGCCGCCTCCAGCAGCCTTTGCAAACTTCCCGAGCTGTCTATACACCCCAGCAGCAACTCCAACGTGAACGCGCCTTTGCTCATGCCGTCGCTGCTGCTGCTGCTGCTGCTGCTGCTGCTGTAGGTCCAGGGCGGATGATGTGCAGCAGCAAGCGCATGCACGAGAGAAGCAGCTAGGGTCGAAGCTCGGGGCCCCGCAAGCAGCAGCAGCTGCTGCAGCAGCAGGTCGAGTTGCCCGCACAGCCATTCGAGGTACGGAAGAGGCAGCCGGCAGACAGGCGCTGCTGCTGCTGCTGCTGCTGCTGCTGCTGCAGGAGCAGCAGTGAGACCCTCCTGCAGCTCATAAGCAGCAAAACCTCATTCAAACAAACAATGAATAAAAAGAGGCAGCAGCAGAATTTAGTTGCAGCAGCAGCAGTATCTCGTTGCAGCAGCAGAACAGCCTAACTGCAGCAGCAGCAGCAGCAGAAGCAGCAGCAGCACCTAGCAGCGGCAGCAGCCAGCTTCTAACGGAGGCTGTCAGTTCTCTGTGTCTTGAGGCTGTGCTCTTACCTGTTGCTGCTGCTGCTGCTGCTGCTGCTGCTGCTGCTGCTGTCGCTGCTGCTGCTTTGTAGCCGTATAGAGGGGAAGGCCCCAAAGACAGCCGACTAAGAGGGCCAGACGCATCTCTAAGGCCTCAAGCCACTGTGGTAGCTGCTGCTGCTGCTGCTGCTGCTGCTGCTGCTGCTGCTGTTCGCTGCTGTTGCTGTCTGCTGCACTGGTAATGAGTGTCAGACGCGGCAGGTTACGTCCTTGTAAGGCGCTGCTGCTGCTGCAGCTGCTGCTGCTGCTGCAGCTGCTGCTGCTGCTGCTGCTTGGCTGTATAGACACCAGCAGCTGCAAACAACCCCACCGCGTCTGAGGGGCTAAGGGGGGTGGCAGCAGGAACTCTCTCCTGAATTCAATTGCAGCAACTGCTGCTTCTGTTGCTGCTGCTGTTGCATCAGCCTCCAGCTGCAGACGACGCAGCACGCTGTGCTGCTGCTGCCGCTGCTGCTGCAGTTGCTGCCGAACCGTCTTTGCAGCTATGCGGTGAGCCCTCAGTGCAGCAGCACCTCGTTTTGCTGCTGCTGCCCCTACAACTGAGCAGCACACACTGCTGCTGCTGCTGCTGCTGTTGCTGCTGCTGCGAGTTGAAACCTCGACCAGTAGGAATTCTGTGGGCGTGAAGAGCCACAAGCGTCTGCTGCTGCTGTATGGTGCCGCTGCTGTTGCTGCTGCTGCTGCTGCTGCGTCCTTTCCAGCTGCTGCAGCAGCACCTGCAACTGGAGCAACGAGGAAGTCTGGGACGCCCTCTGTGCAGCCCCCGAGAAGCTGACGCAAGCTGCTGCTGTTGCTGCTGCTGCTGCTGCTGCTGCTGCTGCTGAGCTGCGGATGCTGCAGCGGCCACCACAAGAGGTGGTCTTCTGCTGCTGCGAGCAGCGGGGAGCGCAGTGACAGCCTGCAGCAGCAGTGCAGATGCATCTGCTGCTGCGCTGAAGCAGCAGCAGCACTTGCAGCAGAAGCATAGCTGCCTGCTGCTGCTGCTGCTGCTCTGGCGTAGGCATCCGAGGGCCAGGAAGCGCGGAGAGAGAGCAGCACAGACTGTCTGTCTGCTGCTGCAGTCTGCTGCTGCTGCTGCTGCTGCTGCGGCTGCATGCAGCTCCCCTCTGAAAAGACAAAGAGCCCGTTGTTACACACAGTGACAGCCGTATGCTGCTGCTGCTGTTCTTGCTGCTGCTGCTGCTGCTGCTGAAAATCGCGATAAGGCAGCAGCGAACGACCCCCTACTAGGGCGTCGTAGTTTCTGCTGCCGCTGCTGCTGCTGCTGTTGCTGCTGCTGCTGCTGCTGCTAGCTGCTTCCAGTTGCCCCTGGTACTGCGCGGCGTCTGGAGAATGCAGAACGGAAATGAGCCGCAGAGAATAGCTCTCCCCTGTGCAGTTGCTTCTGCTGCTGCTGCTGCTGCTGCTGTTGCTGCTGCTGCTGCTGTTGCTGCTGCTGGCAGCAGCAGCACGCTGCTTATTAGGCTCTGCCAGCATCACCACACGATCTCCCCTCGAAGTGATGAGGGTCAGCAGCGGGCAGCCGTCCAGAGTGAAGGAGCAGCACAAATCCGCTACCTGCAGCTGCTGCTGTTGCTGCTGTTGCTGCTGCTGCTGCTGCTGCTGCTGCTGCAAGAGCTGCTGCTGCCAGCAGCTAGGAGACATGTACGCAACGCACTCTGCGCCTACAGCAGGTCCAGAGAATTCTGTCTCTTCTGCCACGGCTCCAGCAGCCTCCCCCACTTCTGCTGCTGCTGCTGCTGCTGCTGCAGTGTTTGGTTCGTCGCAGCAAAGGGGGCAGCTGCAGCCGCCCTCGCCTTCGCCCTGCCCAGGACTGTTCGCGTCGTCTGCAGAAGCGGCAGCAGCAGCAGCAGCAGCTGCTGCTGCTGCTGCTGCTGCTGCTGCTCCTTCTGAGCTCGGCTGTCCACTTGCAGATGCAGCTGTTGACTGAGGACGTCGAAAACTGCAGCAAACAAAAATGCAGCAGCAGTAGAAGCAGCTGCAGCAGCAGCAGCAGCAGCAGCAACTACAGCAGCAACAGCAGCCAAAGCTCCAGCAGCCCAGAGAACGGTCACTCCCACGTGCAGCAGCAGCAGCAGCAGTAGCAGCAACACTAGCAACAACAGCAGCACTAGCAGCAGCAGCATTAGCGACAGCAGCAGCCCTAGCAGCAGCAGCATTAGCAACAGCAGCGGCACTAGCAGCAGCAGCATTTAGCAACAGCAGCAGCGCTAGCAGCAGCAGCATTAGCAACAGCAGCAGCACTAGCAGCAGCAGCATTAGCAACAGCAGCAGCACTAGCAGCAGCAGCAGCAGCAGCATTAGCAACAGCAGCAGCACTAGCAGCAGCAGCATTAGCAACAGCAGCACTGTTGCTAGTGTTGCTGCTGCTAGTGCTGCTGCTGTTGCTGCAGCAGCACTAGCAGCACTAGCAGCAGCACTAGCAGCAGCACTAGCAGCAGCAGCAGCAGCAGCAGCAGCAGCAGGCGAACGTACATAGCAGCAAATCCCTTAGCAATGCGGGTTAGCAGCCGATGTTCTGAATGGCTGTGCTGCAGCAGCAGCAGATACACCCCACCAG
>CAJFCZ010000464.1:0-12236 GCA_904066245.1 Eimeria sp. OTU-Y | reverse complement strand
CCCTTAGCCCTAAACCCTAAACCCTTAGCCCTAAACCCTAAATCCTTAGTCCTAAACCCTAAACCCTAAACGCTAAACCCTAAACCCTAAACCCAAAACCCTAAACCCTAAAGGCTAAAGCCTAAGGGTAAACCCGAAAGACGTAACATGAAGCCGTGCTGTTTTTGGGGTTGGAGCAATGCATGGAAATCTTGCTGCTATTTATGAAGTGGTTATGGCGCAGCCATAAGACTTGTTCCGCAGGACCTTAGTGGAGTTGCAGGAATTGTGCTGCGCGTGTGGATATGAGTGTGATTCTGGCGTGTTTAAGCGTAGACTGATAATTAAAGTTATCGGCAGGTTTTGAGAAAATTGGAGTAGTTCTCTGTCTGCAAAATGGGCAAGCGGCCAGGATGTTCTTGGCCCTAGGCATAAGTAGCATACAAGCATTGGTAGCAAACCAAGCAACGTACTTACTACGAGAGGAGAGAATGCTGGATGCTCTGGGGATATTACAGCGTGATGCTGTGTGCTGGTGCTCAGCCTACTTACCAGCGATCAGTCCGTGTTGTGAAGTTGCAGCTGTTTCCAGGAAGCAAACTGAAACACTTGAGCACAGCGTAAACAGTCCGTCACAGGCTATGATGTCCTCTTTTATCGGGTAGCACCTCTCAAGCAGAACGCAGCTGTACTAGCTCCTACGTTGCAGCACGCGAACGAGTGCTATAAAACACTGCTACCAAACACCGTAGAGTGTCTGAGTGCCCGTAAAGGCGATTTGCCCGCCCAGATAAGCAGCCATCTCTGGTTTCTCTGTGGTTTACGATGAGCCACTCTTCCAGGTCCTAAATAGCTACCCAATTGACAGTGTCTTCAGAGGATATGTCACAAAATTAAGCTTCTATTTAAGCGTTTGCTTAATCCACCTGGGCGCGCCTCTCCCGGGACAGGCGAAAGCACCTCCTGAATGGTATAGCTTGATAACCTACTTTCTGAACCTCAGCAAAACCGTGCGTGCTAAGTCCGTCAACGTGTCACAAATGGGTCATGTGCGTCGTTCCAGCGTGGCTGTGAGTGAACATGAGGGTGGCACATGTTGCAGTACCACGCTAAAGCTCCGTCTGCGCTATGCCGAAGCAATGTGACGGAGCTCCACCTGGCCTTTTACTATTTTATGGAGGCACCATACAGAACAACCAAATTGACACCCATGCAATCACAAACGTTACGGCTGCGGTTGGATTCATTTACCGGGTTGTACTGCACAACAGCATCAACCCTTCACGTTGTGGGGTCTTCCATTGTGCAAACATCTCGGCAGAAGCAGTGGATTTGTTGTGTAGAAGGATACAACAGCTGACAATACACGGTACACACGTTAACGCTATGTCATACATCAGAACCATTCATTAGAAACAAAAGAATTCCCAGAGGCCTTCATAACAGAAAATGAGTTCTATTAGGAAGTGCTCGAAAAGAAACCGTAGGAGCTCGCCTGCCATGCATGCGCTACACTGCGGCATCAGCAAGTTCTTAGCGCTACTGCGATAGCTTATGTCCCGGTTTGCGATGAGTGCACAACTTGGGATTTCACCAAGTTAGCGGGAGAGGCAAGCACTCTGTGCTCGAGAGCTTTTTCCGTACTGTGAATGATAGGGTGTAATTACTTCAAGTGCTGCCAGTGTGGATCCCACCGATGCTCCATTACACTTGTACAAGCTATCAGGACGGAGTCGTAGCTCCGTTTATGAGCAGGGGGTAATGTATTGCACCCACGGAATCAAAAAAAAAGAAGCGCACTCTCTGAATCGGGGCTCACCGCGTGATGTTTGATACCGGCAGTGCGCACAAGGCATTTCTGCATTGTTACGCTGTGTTGAATGAACAGCGAAGAGATTTCTCCTATTCTTATCAATTAAAGACAATTCGCAAATGCAAAATGAGGTTAAGCACCCAACATCGGTAGACCACTAAGCATATGCTAACATAGCATACGCTAAGGCTGCAACGGGTGGCCCCCATATTAGTTCCAACCAGATACAGTCTGCAATGAGTTTCATCACTGTTATTGTTGGTTCTTCTCCACAATACAATTACAAGGAAAACGTTGCTGGGGGTCTTTAGCGTGCAGCGCGGGGATATCCAAGGGGCTCTATCCGTGTGCTCATACGGCAACTTGTCTTTTCCGATACCCCTTGACGCGCATCCATGTGGCGCAACGGTAAGCTTGAGTGGAACCAACTACCACCAGCCCGCGACGTTTCTGTCCTTGTGTGGGCAACGACAGACTTTCTGAGTTGGGCCCAACAAGCAAATGCACAATAAGCAGTGTGAAAGCTTCTCCGATGAGGAAGTGGAATGAGGAAGCAATGCCTTAATAATTAAAATACAGGCAGTACTGTATTCGCAGGTAACTTTTGATCAATCGCCCCTCAGTGATGAGACCGTGCAGATTTGCAGAACGGACATCCGGATGTACAAGAAAAACAAAATAAGCGGCTGTCCGGAAACGGTGGCAGAAAATATGCATTATAACAAGCTACAGAACAGGCTCTCTACAAATCTACGAGCCCAACGAAAACAGATAGAAACTGTTGTTCTAGCTGAGGGCCATCATCAGACGATACCGTCATGCACGTTCCTCATCGCCTTTTCTATCTCGGGACGCGTGTCAAGACGCACTAAACCCGCCAATACTAGTGCACTACCGTCGCTAAAGAGGGCAGCACATGCAGCGCATGCATTCATGGTTGGCATTGGTTAGAAGAGATAGCACGACTTCCCTTTTTCGTTATGGAACAGGACCACCTTCATCGAAAGGCTTCTGTGGCAAGTAAATAATGCTTTAAAACATCGCGCAAACCCCATATAGAGCTTATATACCATGCGGTCAATACGCTAGTCACTGGATTCCTGCGCCGAGATTCGTTTGTTCTGTTGGCTTGATCTCGGCTCATTCACTATTCAAAACAGCCCGCGTGCGCACTCAGGCAAGCAGCACATGAAATATGAGAAAACTAGATGCATGAAAAAAAAGGAGAGCTGAGACGCAAGGAAAATCTCGATAACGTTTTGCGTCACAATGAGGTGTGCTGGCCTCGCAGCCTTCTTTTCAGTGCACTGTTTCTTATATTTCAAATGGCTCGAGAAAAAATCACTAGCGTCAATATCAAAAGAGATGCAATGGCACAGTGTGGCTATATCACAATTAGTCAAAGGGCATTATAGGCCAGTATGGTGGGGAGGTGGTAATTAAACGTTCGGACGCACATGAACCCTGCTCTTGGACGGCGCTTACACTCTGGTTGAGTGTCGTACACATACGGATTTGAGAGCCGCCAGATGTACCAAGAGCCCAAACTACCTAAACAGTTTCGTCACGAGCACCCGAAAGTATTTCAGGGTGCCAAAAAGCTTTGTCGATCGGCGTGCACGCAGCAACGTGCTTTACTTAGAAAAAGTGCTTTACTTAGAAAAAAGTTGCAATGCCACAGAGAATACTGTGGCATTGCAACTTTTTTCTGAAGCGGTTCTGTCCTTCTTGCTCGCGAATCTCTAAGAAACTCTAGTGCCTTGAGCCTGTGCTATCATCTGCCCTGACCAGACGGTCTTCACGAACAGTCTGTTAAGAATAAAAAGGCTTCTGTCGATACCAACGTAAATAACGTTTGCTAACCTTTGCTTTTATAAGGTGATGACGGGTCATGAAGGAATAGTAGCATGCTCTATGGACAGGCTGAACACGCTGAAGCTCCCAGAAACCCCCCCAAATTCGGTCTCGCGTGCGAGTTACGACTTGTGCTTCACTAGTTTTCAAGTGTGAGGCTGTGCATTTATGACGGAAAACAGCCCATGTACTGCAATGCTCAGTGGAGTTAACGTCATTTGCTGCCTTTTAATTTGTAAGACGCACCAGAAGTCTAGCTTCTGGTGCGTCTTGTCCCCTTTAGTGCTGTTGGATGACGCCCGTGCACGACGCGGCAATGGCTACCTGCGATGATCGACTGCAGGGCTACGCCAGTAAGGTCCGCTCGTCTTGCATGCCACCGTCATTCTAAGTAACGATGTTTTCAACTCACTTCCTTTGTCAACGCGTCAAGGGAAGTATTTTGGTCAAACAGCATCGAAAGTGCACTTTTGCCTGCATACGGAATATTCCAACTTCTGATTTTTCTCTTCTGGCTTGCTATATCTGTCTGCTTTAGGTATAAACAAAATGGCCATATTCCATCAAGTAGAACGCAACAGTTGATCCACATATTTTATTTGCAAGCACTTTTGGGAGAGGTTTGGGTCAAAAGACGTGACAATATGGCAACAAGTTCATTGCGGCTTCGCTTACGAACTAAACTCGGGCAAATTCGTTAATGCCAGTGATAATCTGCAAATGGAGGTGGTTTGCAGTTTTGCTCTGCCCAACGGGTTTGAGAAACACGAATATGCTGTGTAGAAGGAGCCAGAAGCACCGGCTAATAGGTGAGGTTAGTATATCTGCGTATCCCCCAAGTGGCACCGATTTTCGGGAAAGCAGGTATCATGGAGTTAACGAACACGAAAGAATGGTAGATTGACCTCGCCAGGGGCTTGGCCAGCATTGCCACTTGTCAATGTGTCAGCATCGGGCACGCTATCTTTTCCTTCAGCCAATACTGCCTGCCTGCAAACTTAGGAAACCACCTTATGATATGTTGGATCAATCGCTCAACTAGTGCGGACAGGCGGCTACGCTACACAGTGGGCCGTTGATAAACAATATATTGTGTTGGCATAGTGTCTTGCATTCAATACAATTGAGCAAAACCGCCACGCATCTAGTTCCCGTACAGCACGTAATATGCGTATCTCTTCATACCTCGTTAAGGAACGTGTGCAGTCCAAAATGCATCCTATCCAAGTGCTTCCTTTCCCACGAATACGGCACAGATGAGCTAAGCCTGCTCATATGCCCCTTGTGGGGTGGGTCACCTACGCTACTTCGTACAGCTGGATCCCACACAGATCTCAGCTATCCATAGGATACCAGAAGGTAATTTCATCGTCCCAAGCAGCTGGAGAGCACATACAAAGTCGACGGATCTACAGTCATACACGCTTGCATAACAGGTGCGCGCAGTAACCCAGGGTTTCAAAGCCAAAGGCCCACAATCTCTCCAACATGAACAAAACAGCACTCATGAAGCTTGCCTCTTCCACTCAGCAATTTCCGTGGAAGAGTATGGAACCACACCTCTGCTTTGCAGACCCCATGTCTCATTTGACCAATTTACAAATACAAGGCACTTTGATTACATAACATGAGCAGCTGTCACACACGAGGTCATCTCTGCATATTCGTGAGAGGTAATGCCATCAGGAACTTCCATAGAGAGCCATGTACCAGGCCTTACCCTACGGCGCAGCCTCCCACAACAGCGAACAGTGCATGCGACTACCGCAGCCGTAAGCGTCCGTAAAACGAGCACACGTCTTAAATTTTAAGGGACTGTAGACTATGTACGCTCTAGAAAATTCGCCTGAGATATACCCTTGGAGGCAGCATCCTCCCCATTCACAATCTTTACGCAGCTCCTTCTTGTTCATTGTTGCACAGTAACAAGATAATACATAGGCAGAGCAAACCTCTAGCATACGCTAACGTGGCACACAAGCCAATAACTTATGCTGCTTTTCACACAACTCGCTCGACCCCGAACCGATGACGGCCCCATGTGCGCTACAACCGGCATCCGCTGTTCGCTAGCACTAGCCATTGCCGCATGCCGTTGCACGCAGTCCCTGATGTAAGCAGAGCAAAAGGCGTCGCTGAGCCAGCATCAGCCAGGTCCAGCCACTTCTATACGCCCCCAGTTTCCAGGAGATGTCACCTTGTCCGTTCACCTCAGCACATTCTGTAACAGCCACCACTCATAATCCCCCTGCTGCGGATGTTTCAACACATGCCGTACATTATTGGTGAGTTG
This sequence comes from Eimeria sp. OTU-Y, assembly GCA_904066245.1. Classification (NCBI taxonomy): domain Eukaryota; phylum Apicomplexa; class Conoidasida; order Eucoccidiorida; family Eimeriidae; genus Eimeria; species Eimeria sp. OTU-Y. The sequence goes on along the minus strand of CAJFCZ010000464.1, from coordinate 6,297 downwards.
CAATGGAGCGACAAAAAAGCGAGACATCTGGCGGCCTAATGTGCGCCACTACGGTCAAGGTTATCATCGCGGCGAAAGTGACAAAACCTCTTCCTCGTTCCTCGCAGGATGCAGCCGATGCTGCATCCTGCACTGCTGTCTTGAAGTGGTATTACTAAAACAAGGCGGTATACAGGGTGTTATTCCCCACAACACGTTGCAACGCCCAAGCGGTCCCCCGCAGGGTCACTTCATCCACGACTGTTTGTCGCCCCCAGCACACTCCCCAATTCAACAAAAATAGATCGGCCCAGGGTTTGCGTTCCACCCTGAAGTTATCAATGCTTACATCGTGTGTAGATTCATGTCTCCGTCAATTCAATCCCCCACGAGTTTCCACCTTGCTTTCAATCCCGTTTCAGCAGTACCCAAGCTGTTCTATGGTAATTACCCACCTCGCGCTGTGCCAACACGTATGAGGCGCTGATACAAATGATGAGCTAGAACTGGCGCCAGCCACATTCCCGCCTCATACGCGTTTTCGCAGAAGTGCAGTGCCTGGCTGCCAGGCATTTCAGCCAGGCACATCACTCAAGCGCGAAGATTAACACCAGCTTCACGTCTTGCACCCCTTCCCCTCAACCACTCCCCAAGGGTCCCCGTGGTCCTCCCATGCTGCCCATTTGCCCTCTCACTGTACTAAGACTGCTAACGAGGCTCGCAGGCACGTGCTTGAGATTCAACGGCATCCTCTCGTCAGCAACCAGATACCGTCACATCGCACTCAACACGCACCTACAAGGTCGGGAACAGAGGTAGTGAAAACATACAGCGCTTCCTGCGATTTCAGCAGCAACAAATCACCGCGGACGCCAGCCACATTAGTCACAATCAAAAATAGAGAGCTAATGTCTTTGTGTCCTTCCCAATTGCTCGCAAGGCTCTTTCCCTGTGTGAAAAACGTCATTGTCCACGCCTCGAGACCGTTTCAAAATGCACTATCAGCCATTTGCCTATTGTCGCCTAGCTCGTTCACATTCACCATGTATCTCGTTGTTTCCTCATCATGTATAAAGAGAAGAACCGAATGATGCGTTTGCACCACTGCCAATAGCCTTTGCTTACTGCATCTGTAGGTTTCTGTATGCCTTACGTGGCTAGCCAAAACTGTGGGCTCAAGAAGGGCAAGCGGTGAGCCAGTTGGTGCCACACACAAAACGCCGCCATACCACATCAGGCGCGTACCCAAAATGTCGACGCAACAGATACAACGCACACGAGAAAGTTATTCTCTCCCTAATAATCGAATCCTTTTTTGTTCCCGTCCCGCGATGCTATGTGTACCCCTGCGTCTGTGCTGACAAACGAAGCGCAATTGCCTGCAAATCAACTGGCGTGTCCCACAGAATATGGGGATCCCAGTATTCCTCCTTCCCCGCGTCCTCCCTCATATTTCATCCAAAAGTTGATAAACGTTACCCTGCATGATCATCCGCATGCACCGAACGCCATGCAGTGACTACCACGGTCGGTAGAGGTCATGCAACGAATTTGATCTCCGCAGAGCCGCCTCCCCGTAGATCCAAAAACTCGCACATCCACTGACTGCCAGTGCACCTCTTTGCATACCCCCAAACAAAGGAAAACTAGGGACCAGTAGTGACGGCGCTACTGATACTCCAAAGACCCTACAGGACACCCACACACACAGCCACGCATCCCCAACCCAGCATACAGAGTTCCATTTTTCCCAGCGCTTAAATGCATCCACAGATATCCTGTAGCCCCGTCACTGGCCTTTCCTTCCACCGACCTACTCACGCCATTCCCACTGACCCTGCCCAACGCTCACTCTGCAACTGTGTCCAGGTGATCAAAATAGTCCACTCGTATGAAGACAGAACCTCTTATACCTCGCTACTCGCCTGCCGCCGAATGTATTTCATATTTCCTGTCAATCCATAGCAGAAGAGCAAGACTAAACGCACCAGCAAAGTATTGAACACCTGCGCCACTGTCCCCAATCCAGCGAAAATCAATCTCCCTCGCTGTTCCATTCCATATGTATGTTTCCAGAACTCATCCGCTGCACTCCCTCATGCTTGACGTTACTCCAGTCTAGGCCACCTTGCATTGTTTCTTAACAATTCTACAATGGTTCCCGGGGTCGTCAATGCTGCCCATTCACCTCGTAGATCCTTTTACCGAACTACGACTGCCAAAGGGGATCAGAGCCACTTGTTCAGCAACTACAAAGTCCCTCTGACCAGCAACCAAATGCCCTCACAGCGCACCCACCACGCACCTGCAAAGTCCGAAACACAGGTAGTGCAAACACACCAATAGTACCAATAGTTCCTTGCGATCCGCCCGCCACGTTAGTCTGCCTTCTCAGAAATAAAGCGTTAGCGTCCTGGGGATACTTTTGCATTGCTCGCAAAGCGCACCTTCTGTGAGTAACGCCACTACCATGGCAATGCCAGCATGCACTACCAAACACCGGACCTCCGTCGCCATGCTCTGGTACACTCACCACACAATTCTCCGTTGCCATATCACGTGTAAAGACAGGGCACGACTGATGCGCTTGCGCGACTGCCAGCAAGCTTCGTGCTTTTACATGTGTAGCTCCCGGACTACCGCAAGTGGCTGGTGGGAGCCGGAGGCAGGGAATATGCAGACCGCGAGGCCTCGGATCCATTTACCAAACGCCGCCACACCGCATCAGGCGCGCACCTAAAAACGCCGGCGGCACAGATACAAGGCACACAAAAGAGTTACACCCTGTCCCTAATAGTCCAATAATTTTGCGTATCCGCGCCGCAATGCGATGTGTACTCTTGCGGCTGCGCGGGCGAACAACAGTCAATATCTGCTGAATCAGCAGAGGGATCCCACCGGCTTAGCCAAGCAAATGTTCGCTTCGTTTTTGGTGTCCCTTTTAGTACAACAGCTATTTAGCGTTACGACGTAGTCTTCCCATCCACCGAGGTAACACTGTCTAGTGACTTCCACATTCGTCGAAACGCATGCAACGGATATGATGTCCTCAACGTCGCCGTCCTCAACATCCAAGCTTTTGAACACGCATCGACTCCTGATACTGCTTCCTGCACACCCCGAAAAAACAAACTCGAGAAAACATAAAACGCCATATCCAACATGCTCCGTTTCCGAGCAGTTCCGCACTAGCCAACGTGCGGGCTTCAGGATGCAAACAAAGTAACAACTTGCACGTGTGCCGATGTGTGCGACGCCTGGCCTCCTTGAATTTGGTCTAGTTGCCAGACACCATGTATCGTTCCTGCCCCCCCATAAACTAATCCAAGAGCTTCAAATGTCCCCGCATTCTCTCCGGCAAGTCAAACCAACATACAAAGCACTTTCGGGTCTTCTAAAATCAGTTTTAGTAAGGGCCAGATCTACGCCTCCGGAGGGCTTGCACTACTGAAGTTCCAACAACCCCACACGGCACCCGCCCACACAACCGCATGCACCACTCCTACACAGGCTCGCTTTTCCCAGGGCACAAATGCGTCAACAGATATTCTGTAGCCCAGCCGTTCGCCTTTCCTTCCACCGGCCTACTCACGCCATTCCCACTGACACCCAATGTCGACATTCATTCTGCAGCTGCCCCCACGGTGCTCAAAATGGTCCACTCGCAGGAACACAGAATATCGATCCAGCACCGCTCACATCCCGGCGATCCTACATCTCCCACTACTGTCATAAATTCATGCCGGATATAGCAAGCCCTGTCAGATGGCCCCCTTCTAATAGACAGCAACAACCCACATCTGTCCCGCTCAACACGCACACATTCACGATCTTGTGGACGCCTGCTACACTGTCTTCAATTCAACGGAATCCAATCGTTCCCGTTTTTGCATCCCATTTTCATCTTCTCGGTACGCCTCCGCTACACGCCATCATGCTTGACGTTACTCCAGTCTAGGCCACCTTGCATTGTTTCTTAACAATTCTTCAATGGTTCCCGGGGTCGTCAATGCTGCCCATTCACCTCGTAGATCCTTTTACCGAACTACGACTGCCAAAGGGGATCAGAGCCACTTGTTCAGCAACTACAAAGTCCCTCTGACCAGCAACCAAATGCCCTCACAGCGCACCCACCACGCACCTGCAAAGTCCGAAACACAGGTAGTGCAAACACGCCAATAGTGCCAATAGTTCCTTGCGATCCCACAAAGAACAAACCACCTGATGCCAGCCGCCTTAGTCTCCCTTTTCAAAACTAAAGCGCTAGCTTCCTGGGGATACTTTTGCACTGATCGCAAAGCGCACCTTCTGTGAGTAACGCCACTACCATGGAATGCCAACATGCACTACCAAACACCGGACCTCCGTCGCCATGCTCTGGTACACTCATCACACAATTCTCCGTTGCCATATCACGTGTAAAGACAGGGCACGACTGATGCGCTTGCGCGACTGCCAACAAGCTTCGTGCTTTTACATGTGTAGCTCCCGGACTACCGCAAGTGGCTGGTGGGAGCCGGAGGCAGGGAATATGCAGACCGCGAGGCCTCGGATCCATTCACCAACCGCCGCCACACCGCATCAGTCGCACATCCAACACGGCGGCAGATGCAGGGCATTCGAAGCAGTTTCTGCACGTCACTAATAGGCGAAGAACCTTTTTTCCTGTGGCAGAATGGTGTGTGTGCCCTTGCGTCTGTGTGAACAGAGAAACAGCAGTGCCTCCTGAACCAACAGGAGGCACTGCTGTTGTACCAACAGGAGGTTTCTGACGACACACTAAATTCCGGGTCTCCCTTGCCTCCCCTCACCGTCCAGAGCAGTTCATCCAAAAGCTGATAAACGTTACCCTGTATGATCTCCTCGAGGCGCCGACGTAGCCCCGTGTCCCATGTTAGCTTGTCGCAGTGCGCACTCGCTCTGCAACAAGTTAACATGGGTCGTACACGGTGCGCCCAAACTAATATATTGCCACTGAGCCAGCATTCGGTACGCCCGGCCCCCTTGCATTTCCTCTAGTTGCCAGGCACGACCCAATGGGCCTCCCCCTGCGCACCCATCCAACAAAGATCACTACTCACACATGGTCCATTGCAACATGAAACAAATCCGGTTAAGGGTGTGCCAATAATTCACAGGGAGATGCTGTAAAGGGCCATATCCATACAGCTACACCGGCTGTGATTGCGCTGCTGACACTCCAACGACCCTACAAGGCACTTATTTAGACAAGCGTACGTTATACTAACGCCAAATATACAGCATCGTTTTCCCAGCTCCCGAAAATCGTCTGTAATCGCCCTGTAACCCCGCCACACGCCCTGCTGTCTTCCCCTACACCAAATCGCTACCCCTATTCCACGCCTATTCGTCAGCTGTCGTTTCCGTAAACAGGGTATTGAGCCCGCAGGAAAAAAGAATCTCACACCAGTCGTCCCTCCTATGCCGCTTGCTCTGAACGCTGCACTGCCTTTATGAAGCGGCACCTGTATTTCTAGTGCTCACTGGCTGTTGACACACGTGTGTAACAAACTCCAACTATTCCTCCTCACCAACGCCTACATGTCCAACAATAATCTGGAGCCCCACCGTACGCCAGCCCTCCCGCCACCTACTGACACTCACGCAGCTGCCCCTTTTCCACGAATATTCTGCAGCTTTTGCCATACAAATCACGATACGCACTCCACGAAATATAAAACCCCCCATCTCGTGTCCACAACAAGAGCTGAACGCCGCATCTTGCAAATTTGGCACCGCGTGAAACCACAAAAAGCGAAGCACTGTCCACGGCATCCTTGCTTATAAGCGTCTGCTCATCCACCAACTCCTCAGCCCCTTCTACACACTGTACCCAATTCAACAGGAATACACGCTTTCGGCCTCTGCGAAATATTCCGGTTATCCGACTGCTTACCTCCTGCAAAAACCATGTGTGCTACAATGCATTTGCACGCACATTGCCCTTTCCACCCTACCACCTATACTCCGTCGCCTAGATCTTCTACATCCACCGCGCTTCGAGTTGCCAGACACCGCTCAACGATACTCCGCAGATCCACCCGACGACGATCACTACTCACGTGTATGGTCTACCGTCACAGGAAACAAATTCGGTAGAGCACATGCCGGTCCCGTTTCCCAGATCCTAAAAGCGTCCACAAAAAACATGCAACCTCGCCATAAGCCATGCCCCCCTGCCATCGCCTCACGCCCACACTAGTCGCTGCCCCTGCTATACGGACATTCTGCAGCTGAAACCACGGTAATCAAGGTAGGCCGCCCCCAGGAACAGGGAACCACTTACTGCGCATTGGA
>CAJFCZ010000463.1:0-12285 GCA_904066245.1 Eimeria sp. OTU-Y | reverse complement strand
GATGTAGATATAGGAACATACATAGACGGGCCTAATATTTAATGAAATCTTTTTATGTATTCAAATTTGCGGGTGTGCCTTTCCTTGCTCAGATTTGTCAGGAGCTTGATGCCGTCCGACAAGAGAACAGAGCACTCAGACAGTAAGACTCTGTTGCACTTGGGAAACCAGTCAACACAAGAGAGAAGGAAATATATTTAATATATAATATACAATATATTTAGTATATATAAAGTACATAGAGAACATAGAGTCCATCCGTTGTTCCGGCAGATCGCGCCATTTGCAGAACTGCTCTTTAAACCCTAGCAGTGCCTCTGGGGTGATCGTCCACACCAACGTGCTGCTTCCCAACAGGCCATAAGTTTCTTTCGACTGTTCTTCCCGTAGGCAGAATAGCTGTTGCTACGCTTAAGCACAGGGAAAGTGCTGCCTTTGGTGGCAGCGTTTGCACCCTCTTGTCCTCTGTGGTGCGCCTCAGAAAGGCTCTAGCGAAGGATTCGCATGAAACTTCTGACGCTGAAGAGCCTGCAGGCTGCAGCGAATCCTTTGGAAATGGTACGTGCAGTTCCTGATGGAGAGGTCTTCAGATTAATCCTATGAACTTTTAACTTCCGCAGACAGTACAAACTGCACCAAAGAAAGAGCAACTATTTGCCAATACTTGCGCTGAGAGACTCGAATGTGTCGCTCTGCATGTGTCTAGCAGCTAGAGCCGGCGTCTCCAACTCTAAACAGCACCCGGACTCCATTTCTCCCTCTACCATATCGTCTGAGGTATGTGTGTTAACAAACAGCGAGCACGATGGACTGGTCATGCTAAGTAATTTGTGCATTGCCAGAAATAGTTTCTTCCGTCTTGCAAGGGTCCATAATAGGTAGGTGGTCGCTTGACAGAAAGGTGGCAGCAGCACATTTTTCAACTGTGTGCGACTGGGCAGGGTAGCGACCCTACCAATGAGCAAATGAAAGTTGCTCTATGTACACTGGAGAAAAAACTGAATGAAGCATATTTGCAGCTCCAAACCGTCCAAGAAAAAAAATGTGGATCAGAAGCTGCCCTTACAGCAGCTCAAGGCGAATTAAATGAAGCCAGGAGGCAGATAGCCCTTCTGGAACAAAGATGCAAGCTTTTGGAAGAAATTGACAAACGAGTGAGAATCTCTATATTGGAGTTCGGGAGTACAGTTGTGCAACATTGCAGCAGAAACTAAATAATTGTTCAAACTGAGTTTTCCATCTGGTATTATGATTTTTCAAATGGCACGCTTCCTATTGTCCTGTGCATTCATCAGACATGGAGTATGCTGGAGAAGCTTGTCTTAACTAGAGATCAAGGAAATGGACATCCAAGTGAAAGGCCGTCAGATATACTAAGTGAAAACATTTAAAAATGTTGCTTTTACAACCGCTTAGCGCGTTCGTGTTTTGGAGCAATGCAGTATAGTCGGTTTTCGCAAGGATGTATATGAACTCTGGGCAATCTGGAGTCAAGAAATTGCATTTGCAAGTTGCTTTCATTTTATTTGCACCCATTGCAGGTGCAAGATAACATGCTTGTTGCTATGAAGCTGATGCAGCAGGAAGTGGCAGTTCAGGCCATTCTGGTGAGGTACCCACTATGGCACCGCACCCCTTTTGCTTGACTTTCTTAGGAGAAAACTGAATTGTGAAGGCTAAGCAACTAAATTATGAGGCCGAATGGCTTTTTCTTACTATTTAACAGAAAATTAGAATGTGACGAGTGGGCTGTTACTTGACGCAAGTACACTGCTCAGGTGTACCGACACCCAAGAGGCGCACAGAGAATGTGAACACAGCCGCGCTGCACTAGAATTGCTGCATGAGCGAACAGTTTGCCGGGCTCATTACCGGGGATTTATAATAGGCACAATTCAATCTACTATCATGAGAGCATACGGCGCGGCAATCGTTGCCGCCTGCTCCATTGTGAGCAGTGGCGCAACGGACGTTTTGGAGGGGCCCGAGTTCATCGATGTCCTCCTTCCAGAAGTTGCACACGTGTTCGGAGTGACGTCCGCCAGCCACACGACTCTCGAGGAAATGAACTTGTAACTTAAATTTCTTTGAATCCTGTGTAGATTGACGCAGTATCTCTTCTTTAGGCGAGTCCAGGATGTCTACGTCCTCCCCCCCGCCCCTAAGCTTGACGATTGCCTTTCTGCTCTCGTTGGAATCCCAATGACCCGCCAGGTACTCTAGAATCATATTTTTCTTTACAAGCAATGTTCAAACAAAACCCTTCAGGTCAAGCCATTCTCTGACTCCGCCATCATGCTGGATATCAAGCCATACCAAAACGCCCAACTGAAGATCGTAAGAAGTTCAACTCCGCTCCCCTTTTGACAATCTCACCGACGAAACAATCACTCCTCAGGCAGAGGCGCGCGCTGCGGAACTAGCAGCTTCTGTTGCACCAGTAAATTTGACTCCTTCAAAGTTCGAAATTTCCCTTGACTGAAACATGTATCATGCAGCTGGTGGCCCTTGCACCCAAATCCAAGTTCTACAAACCATCCTTCACGAGTCTGAGTATCGAGATCGCGCCCGGTCCCTACCAATCTACGTTATATGCAATTGTCCAAGCACTGATTTATTCTATTCTTGTAAGAAAACTTGGTGCTTTTGCAACTGCATGTGTGGTTGACATCTGCCTTTCTCAATTCTAGGTTCCGGGAGCACTCAGAGGCATCCGAAAAGGGTACGAATGACTACTGACAGCTAACAGTAGACGTCGGAAATAAATGAAAATTCAGGAGGTCAACTGCTCATGCACAAAAGATGCTCTTGGGCACATCATTCTTTGTGTTCCATTCTGCCGGGATCGTCATTCTCCAGAACGGTATGAACTCAGACTCGGTGACAAGCAATGCCGCATTCTATAAAACTCATCACAGTGTTGTGCCTGAGAGCACTCATCGCCATCCCCCTGGCTGTCGCCTTGGGCCTTGGCGCCATGATGCTCGCACTGAGAAGCATGGACTCCGTTGAGCAACTCCACAAAGTTCGAGCCCACCTTCCACACACACAGGGAATGGAAAGAGTACGCTATTGCAAACCTTCACTCTGTGGATTTACAGTTCCATTCCTCACCTCTCGCAGGAGCCCCTTGCGTGGTGTGCTTGCATGAAATTGTACTGCATCGTGCTGGCGAATATGTCCTACCACCTCATTTCCTCGTAAGCTGACACGACTAGTCATTTGTTGATCTTCTGTTGAATAACCAGCAATTCAGCCTGTTGCCATACCGATACGGTCTGGCAGGGATTGCCACGGGCAATGTCATGCTCGCTGGGGCGCTATACTTGGCGTATCTTGTTGTCGTGTCATCTCTAGTGTTCCGCAAACTCAAAGAAGACCCTGATAGCAGAAAAGTGCAAGGCCGCATTGTTTCCCTGAACTGTGCATACATCGCCGCCTCCGGGATATTCTTCTACACCAACGTAAGCCCAAAATGCATTTGCTACGGGAAAGAGGAACTCATCACTCGGCACAGTTGCTTGCGGTCTACTGCGGCATTGGTGATTTCGTCGCCCTCGAGCCAGGTTAGTCCAAGGGATGCACTCCATCGAACCCGAGTACCGTCAAGCAAATCTCTTTCTTTCCAGCCGTGTTCTTTACCGCCAACAGAATCTTTGAGCTTAACCTCGGAACGATCATCGGAGTCATTGTCCTGCTGGCTATGTGGGGCATGGCATACCATGAACAAAGTAAGAGACTTGAAACGACGAATGCTTAACCGCTACTAAATCTTTCTAATTCAGGTCAAATGGATGACAGTGGAAAGAACGTGTCTTCAATGTCTTCTGTGGCTCTGTCTACTCACGAAGAATCGCGCAGGGCGCTCGAAGAAGCTCTTAACGAGATGCGCACTGGCGTATACAAGGAGTGACCCTACTCTTCGAACCACGTCTTTGGCGATTGCCCCAACAGTACACATTAAAACATGTTTTTTTGAAGGAGTAAAAAGTTCTTTAACTCAGAACACGTTAGCTAGAAGTAGGGGAACCAGAAAGATCCTCTAGTCATCGAAGCAACAGAACGTACCTAGAGTCTTACGCACACGCTAGAGTCTACCGAACCAAAATAACACTTCCGCTTGAAACAATAGTTCCGTACATGCTGAAAAACCGATTTTTATCGCAACGCTCACCGAACGGCCGCATTCACGTGTAGTGTCCGCTACGTTTTGTCTTACCATGTCGGCACCGGGCAACGGTAATTCGACAGCTTGAGCACGCCACAAGCAAGCTGCACAATGTATACAAAGTCCTCCGTGCTTGAAACAGAGTTTATAGAGTAATATGAAGCCACTCAAGCTAACACAAAATCTGTACAAACGAACAAACGAGCACCGCCGCGTCTCACGCCGGCGATTTGCTCGATGGCTGCATGCAAGAACGGCACACGAACTCGCAAAAGTTGCCAGCAGCTGCTAGCTCTCAGGCAGCCCTTTTGAAACTTTGAAACATTTTCATTCCTAATGAGTAGAAGCTTCGGCTTTCGGCCTCTCTTAGCTTGCAGACGACCCCGACAATGAATTACCTCGACTGAACCTTTCACCGTTGGGGAATTTGAATGCAACTACGCAGCTGTTGTCGCATGCAGAATTTTTGTACCGCATTATATTGTTTGTATTAATTTTTTTGAGGATATGTACCTTTCGGCAAAGAGTACCTTGGGCTTCACTCCCTTCAAAGGGCAAATCTCGGCAACAATGCTTGGTGTCCAACGCAAGTGTATCGTGATGCAGCAGCTGATGCTCATGCCCAACAAAGCCGTAGCTGGTATTGATACCAATTCTCGGCTTTGATGGTGGCGGCGTGCATTGGTGTCTTTGTCGTTGGAACACGCATAGCGGAATGGAAGGGCAACAGAGAAACTTGATTTGCCCGCTGGCCTACGGGTCTCTCCCTGAGGCAGGGGCTACAGTGGATGCTGATCTGTTAACAGTGTGCCGCCCTCATTACAAGCCACCAGGTGTAATATCGCCAGTCGCAAAATGCCTACTTCCGTCATCTTCAGACGGCATCCGTCTTGGGTCATACAGGGAGGTGTATGATATCCTTTTCACGCCGTACAATCCGTCATTGCTGCTTGCATGCACATCTGAAGGCACTATTCTTACATTCGACATGAACCATGGAACCTGGACTTCGGAAATGCGGGTTGTTGAGGAACCTGGTGCGGCGTTGAATTTCAACCGCTACGCTCACGCGTGCGTCCATGTAAACAGGGATCCGAACACGCCTCTCATTTTCTCTGGCTCCCAGAATGGCGACGTAATGATATTTGATTCACGCACATCAGGTCTAAGCGCGAAGCTCCTTGGACAGAAGTTCTGCCCCACCCTTCGCCTTCCCTCCGCGCATGATGGTGCTCTTTGTGGGATCGGTACTGGCGTAGCACTGCACCCACAGTTGTTTCTCACTGGAGGCCGCGAAGACCGGTGGATTCGGGTTTTTGATCTTCGATTTCCATTTCACTACAGCTCTGGAGTCTCCAGCTGCGGAAATCCAACACCATATCCGCTAGAGGCAAGACGCCTAGGGCCAAGTGAGCTGGATGGAGGGTGCCAATCTCTATTTATGGCGTTTGATGTGTCGCCGGATGGCTCGTTGCTGGCAGCGTCTGTCGCTCGACATCGCTCTGTTGAGCATGTGGGAACTAACGGTGTGTTAAAAGGGGCTGATGGCGAAACAATTATCCTTAGCCTGCCTGACGGTATGCGTGCGATCAAAACCATTGCTTCCGCTGATGGCTGTGCAGCAGACTTCGTTCAATTTTCGCCAAACGCCAAGTATATACTGCAGACTGGTGGTGTAGGAGCATCGCATTGCACGTGTTGCTGGCAATGTGCATGCCGTTGCCTTTGTGGCTCCAGCGTAAAAGGACACTCTAATGCGCCGCCAGAGAGCTGCAGCGACTGCCTGCGTCGAACACGTGCTCCCAACGAGTACAAAAGAGCCTCGCTGACCGAAATAGAGGGGGCTAATGGGTCTGGCACTCAAGATGTTGCCCACACGGATCGAGTAATGTCCTGCCAGTCATCGAGTGGGCATCGGTGCGCGTACCATCGCGCGCAGCTCGTGAACCTTGTGCAGTCAAATAGGGCTGTGAACCTAAAAAGCCCCGCTGACGGTGCCGTTGCTTTCACTGATTCATTCTGTCTATCCCACTCTCCCAAAACGTTTCAGCAGCAGCCTGATGTAGATGTTGTGGCGGATCCGCGTAGAAAAGAGGAAGCTTCGGCGAGATGCTGCCCATCTGCACTGACACTGTTTGGAGAAAAGAACTGTGGCCTTCTCCGTCAACTACATTTCACGCTTTATGGACCCGAATGTCGCTATGGTCAGAGTTGCCGACAGCGTTTCTGGGACTATCTCTCCAATGTGCAGAGCGCAAGGGCTGTTACGACTAGAACTGCAGGTGCTGATGCGAAGGAGATGTTGCAACGCACGGATAGTGCAACGTGGTACCAAGCTGTAAGCCCTACGGAACGGAATCAGGTCCCGGAGAGCTCGCCCGGGTATAGTGGCGGAAGCAAGTCGCCAACATCTAGCACGAAAGGAACGGAAGCTCCATTAACAGCAATTCCCGAGACTGATGATGCCCCTGTCAATGACGCACGAGCACCAACTAAGCCATTACTATTTCCGCTTCTTCACCCTCAGCTGTCTCACTTCACCTCCAGCTGTGGTCCACTTCATCCTGCTTTCGTCCGTGCGGAAGCAGCAACTTGGCCATTCAAATGCCGGCTGTGGGGAGGCCTCGTTGTGGGGTATGGAGGCTCAACCGCAGACCGCTGTGGCTGCCACCGGCTGTATGATGGTCTGAAACTGTGGGACTCCACCACGGGTGTCGTACTGAGCTGGGCAGAAGGCCAGTTGGTGAGTACACGAGGAAGCGGTTGCCCATCTCCTCTAGGCAGATGCTAGTATGACAAAATGACCTACTGTTGCTCGTGAGGTCGGGATATACTACAGCAATGGGCGTATTGGGATGTAGCTATGCCGGACCATACCGGCGATTGTTGCCTCTTCGCTGAAGGCAAGTGAGAGTGTAGATAGCCGACTGCCCGTAAGGGAAACAGGCTTGAACAATGCGAATTGTGTGATTCTTTGTTTCAGGCGTCAGAGGACAATCTAAGGTGTATTGCGCCCGTTCCTGATATCAGCACCAGCATCCTCGTCACTGGTGGATATATACCGTCTGATCTTGGCAAGATGCGGCAGTCTGCCCCATCAGCGGGCTTAACGTTTTGGTCCCTGCGGCATCGGGACGATCTGCTGGTGTCCGCTCTTGAAGGTTCGTTATCGCTAGAGGTACAATTAGACGACGATTCCATTGAAGGTGGCTGTGGTTAGCCTGAAGCTCATCGCAACCGCCGTATTCTGGGCTAAAGGGACAATGGGCGGTTGTCGTGTTTCAGTGCCTCCTTATGCAGTGTAGATATGCACTTACACCACAGTTTCTGAAAACGTATTATTCGAAACTAGCGGAGACGCTTACTTCGCATACTGGGCATCCATTGACTTCAACACATTTTGACTGCCCTGTTTCCATAGGGGGAGCGTTTGGCACAGGTCCTTACTAAAATCCTAGGGGTTTTCGCGGCATGCGCGGTGACAGTCAGTTGACTAAATAACCAATGCCCTGCCCCACTTTAGTGAAAAAGGTGTGCGCTAGCTCAGCAAAACATTCGTATGTTAGTCGTCAATAACTCGCCTACGTCTGCTCACAGGCCGGCGTTTGGCCGCCCCGCGCACAGCCCTGCCGCGAGGTTTCGTTTCTTTTGAGGGGATATCTGCACAGCCCGAGTCTTGTGCAACAGGGGTCATTGCCTCTTCTGCAGGTGCAAACAAGTCTACTGGCTTTGAACCGTGCTGGTAACTGTCCGCCGGTGGTTCGTCGTTTTGTTGCCCGTCTGTTACGTTCCCTTTGGCTTCACTTGGTTCGGCATCTTTCTTCGAATCCATGGAATGATCCGCCTCATGATGTGCTTGTTGCTCCTGTGGCTCCAGCCCTCCAGCTTCGCCCTGCATCTCCTGCGGCTCTTGCTGAAGATCCCCAGCTTCAGACGACGCACATGCTGCTTTCTTTGATTCTGTTTGGGAATCGACGTCCATAGGGGCTGCTGTATATGCTTGCAGTGGTGGGAGCGGTTTTTGCTGCACCAGCGCCAGGTCAATAACTCCGAGCATCTCTGCAGCGTCATCTTCTGTGAACCTGAAACCGCAACGGCATAATGACAGACAGAGAATATGTTATCTCCTGAAGTTAGCCATTGGTGGCACACGCATCTGTCACTGTCCTCGAATGCAAAAAAGAGGGTGTGAACATGAGTCAAAAAATGGCGGAGAAGAATCAATAAGGCATGCGTATGCTGGGTATATCTGTCAGCACAAACCTGCTAGAGCAATCGTCTAGATACATGTATATTTCGACTGGCTTGAAGGCGCCCAGATTCAGGATAGTAAGCAGTTCCAACTCGGTGAGACCATAGCGATGAAAAAGAAAGTCGAGGCATTCGCGGCAGCGTCGGTTAATTAGAGGGGACACCCCTCCCGATCGAATGCCTGTAATTCCAGTGGTTCTTCGGACTCCCCCTTGAGCTCCGGCTGGCCGCTTTGCTGTGCTCCTGACGGCTGTGTGACATTTTGATCTATCTGAAGCTAGGCGTGGGTCAGTTGGGGCGCGCACGAGGTGTAGATAGGGGCAGGTTTTCCGAATGTAATCCTGCACCATCTGGTTGAACATGTGCTGGTAGAGCAGCTCTTTAACGTGATCCAACCGGAGATGTTCAACGGCTAACGCACTTTGCCCGCTAGCGCCGTCTTCACGGCCGTTGCCTTTACGGGCTTCTGACTGCGAGCCCGTGTTTGGAGGTGAGCTGCCTGGATTGACTGAACTTGGCTTACTCGCCTGCCGCAGTAAACTCTCGACAGATGGCAGCAACTGCTGTTGCTGTACTAGAAGCAGCATCACTTCCATATTTGTAATGATGTCGCATCGTTCCTCTAGAATTTTCATTTTGCATATGCGATGGGGAACGAGATTGAGGTTTACAATAAATCGCAGAATGGAGTACGCACATGATCGGCAGTAGATCTCCGTCAACCGTCAGCAGGACAATGCCCGGTAGTTGTTTATCCCGAGCCAGTGCTGAGCAGCTTATTTGAATGCATTGAATAACGAGTAAACTTACTCAGTTGAAGGTTCGCTAGGGTGTTGAGGCGGGTGAGCTCCCCGGTTTGTCCCGTATGGTCTGTCACTATTCAGCTCCTGCCAAAAGGTTAGAAGGGTTCAGATTATCAAATACAGTGAACATGAGCAGCTTTAACAGAAAATACCATCATAAGGGCGGAGCGCTGGAGTTGAAGGGCGCCTAGTGATGACAATCATGCTGTAGAGGAGGGCTCAGGGGTACCCCCATGAAGGGAGTCTACACAGACAACAACCTCATCATTATAAAACTTTAGACAATGTTATTAAGCTCTAAAAAGAAGAAGGACTATTGTTCCTTCTGATCACCCAGATTTTCGTCCCCTTCTTCTGCATGCATTTCAGTCCCAAGGGCATCACTGACGCCTTCATCAACGATGAGGAAATTCGATAGCATTGACCGTCTCAATTTCAGTCATTTCAAACCACAATGTTGGATCGGATGGAAGGGAGGAGTTCCTCATGTTCTTTTTGTTGGGAATTCGAGAGCTGTTTGCGACGCGTCGGGTGATAGCCGGGTCCACGCATCTTGAATGTTATTCTGCGTGACAACCAAGGACAGTCCCCCCGGTCTGTTGTTCTTACATTTTTATTTTTCAGCACTGGGCCGCTTAGCGCTTGTGTGTAACAGGTAGATGGCTTGCTGTCAGCGCAAGCAGCACCAGGACGCGGGGAAAGCCATGAGCATTTCTCTGTGCCGCTCTGTTCTTCATTGGACCCTTTCTTTAGGCAGCCTGCGCATGGCGTGAAGATGGAACAAGTCGACTTGCTTTTTACGCACATTCCGCCAGTGACGCGGGTCTGTCTCGTGTCCTCTACACTGTTGATGGCCCTTTGCACGCTGGAGATCATCTCACCATTCTCCTTGTACATGAACTGGCAGCTTGTATTCACACATGGACAAGTCTGGCGCTTGATAACGTGTTTTCTCTTCTTTGGAACGTTCTCCCTGCACTTCTTCTGGAATGTTTACGTGCTCATTTTCTATTGTTCAACTTTGGAGGAGCACCGCCGTAGTGCAACTTTTCTGTGGATGCTCATCTGCACTGGAGGGCTCCTTCTGGTACGTTCAAAATATATAATGCCACCCAAGTAATTCATCTAGATATATGTGCTTTCGAGAGGTCGTTTTTCCCTGCAATACATCATGCATGAGCTGCCAACCCCGTCGCAGCTTTCCCTGCATAACTCCCTGCATATATTCTTTCTTCAGGCGAAATACAAGACAGGTTTTTTCCTTTGTTTCTTCCCCTGTGCAGGCATTTTCATATATCTTCGGAGTGAGCTCGTACTTTTTCAGCGGCTCCATGATCAACGTCATGACGTACATCTGGGGTCGCCGGAATCCGAACACGCGGCTGTCCATTTTCTTCATGCCTGTGCAAGCTCCATACTTGCCGTTTTTGCTGGCCTTGTTGTCCCTTTTGGTGGGCTGGAATATGGCGGACCACCTTGTCGGCATTGCAGTTGGCCACTTTTACTACTTTTTCGAAGACGTATATCCGCTGTTGCCGACCAGCAAGGGGTTCCGCATCTTCCGCACCCCCCGGATCCTGATGTGGCTGCTGAAGCAGTCGGAGGACTGAGTGCCAATCTCTAC
Organism: Eimeria sp. OTU-Y; assembly: GCA_904066245.1. NCBI lineage: Eukaryota > Apicomplexa > Conoidasida > Eucoccidiorida > Eimeriidae > Eimeria > Eimeria sp. OTU-Y. The sequence goes on along the minus strand of CAJFCZ010000463.1, from coordinate 1,439 downwards.
GCCAAATCCTCTTCGAGACCAGAGCCACTCTACGAGCTTATACCAAGTGGGGCAAGTCACATTAACACGACACGTCAAAGGTCTACAGTATGTGACTTCTACAGGGCCATATTGCGCAGTGCAATCACCGAGAGCTATGTCGCGTCTAGAAATGCGAATTATATAGTGAGCAGGAAATCTTCGGATTCCGTCGACTTTAGTGTTCAACAGCATTTGTAAGCTGTCCCAGGCTAGCTGGCTAGCAGGCAACCGACCAAGCATGTCGCCCACATTGTGTCTGCATACAGTTGCAAATATTGGTCAGCGTTTCTGAGCCGTTTCCCATTCATACGGGGCTTTGACCTTCCTGATCGCCACCCTTGAGGTGTGCTAAGTGGGCCCCGTGCAGCTCCCATATATCGAGGGGAATTTGCTGGCCGACGTGGCAGCATTTTCCACTGCTTCGACTTGGGTGTCCGAGCTCACAAACTTCCCAGGCGCGTTTGTGCTAGTCACAGCAGCCCTAGAAATTTGCGTATCTGTTAATTTCTATCGCCGGTTAGGTATGCCCATTCGTGAAAAGAACCCACATGCGTAGGCGGGCATTGTTTAGCTGAATGGCCAAAGGTACGTCGGAGGGAGCAGTACAGCAGCTGCAGCGAACCACCTGGCAGAATACAGATAAATGTGTAACCACGATTTGATTCCGCCGCTCCGAGGGTAGCTGCCGTGGCTGTGATGATTCACTGTCGACGAGGCACAGCGCTGCTGATAGCACATTCAGGCGCTCTGCAACTGCTTCCGAGGTTTATCGCTGAGGAGCGTCTTCTCTCCCCGGTGGCAGTTGTGGATGCCGGCTTTTGCCAGTAATGCGGAGATACGCCTTAGAGGCAGGCCTGCAGTAGCATTGGCCCCGGAAGGCGCTGAAGGGTAACGGATTGCGCGTAAGCGTTGTGTCAAGCACTTGCACTTGTTACTGCTACTTCCGCGAGAGGTAGTGTGCGGGGCTACGAACGAGAGGGATGGAGAATAACGGCTCTATTTGACAATACAGCACGCAAGCGATTGTATGGCATGCTACTGCACTGATAGTCACTCCTACTGAGTTGGGTGCCCCTGCCAGGTGGGTAGCGCTTCCCCTCATCTGCAAAGAGCCATTCAGTGGTGCTGAACACGGCGCTCGTAGGTCAACCTCAACGGATGAGAGATACTTCTGTTGAACGGTCGCTGGATTATCCTAGATTTTTGGTCCCATAGTTTCACCAGCAGACGGAGAGCGTTGCTTCTCCTGAGAAGTGCGACCTTACCAGGATGTGGCTAGACGCTATTCCTATATTGCTTTGCAGTCCCCACTGCACTGTGCACTGTGGGATGCCTCACGGAGGAGGAACTGGTCAAAGTAGAGATTGCAAATAATGCAGGAACTGAGATGGTTACCACTGAGGTACGCAATATATAAT
>CAJFCZ010000462.1:7500-12302 GCA_904066245.1 Eimeria sp. OTU-Y | reverse complement strand
GCACCAGCAGCAGCAGCAGCAGCAGCAGCAGCAGCATATGGGCCTGGCAATGAAGCAGCAAGGGCTGCAACCTGTAAGGCCCCCAGGGGCTCTATACTTTCTAAGAACGCTTTCTGCTGCGGCGAAGCAACTGCTGCTGCTGCTGCTGCTGCTGCCAGCTCCCGCTGCCACTCGTACTGCAGCAGCGCAAGGTGACCTGCAGCACACACAACAGCAGCAGCAAAAGCAACACCATCAGCAGCAGTAGTAGAAGCACCAGGAACGACAGTAGCAGCAGCAACAGGAGAAGCAGCAGCAGCAGCAGCAGCAGCAGCAGCAGCAGCAGCAGTAGGTCTCACGGGGTATAGCAGCAGCAATGGTGCATGCAGCAGATCTAGCCATCCTTAGGTTAACTATGCATGCGATTGCTGCAGCAGCAGAGTCCTTAGAGGGAGATAGCTGCTGCAGCTGCAGCAGCTGCTGCGCTGCAGCAGCAAATGCTGTGTCTGCTGCTGCTGCTGCTGCTTGCTGCAGAGCAGCACAAACTCGAACAGCCCCACAGTCATGCATGCGCTGTGCTGCGTGCTGCAGCGAAAGAGCGGTGGCGAGACAGGCAGCACCTTGAGCCTTGCTGCTGCTGCTGCTGCTGCTGCTGTTGCTGCTGTTGCTGCTGCTGCTGCTGTTGTTGAGGGAGAAGGAATTGGTAAGGAAGGAAGGAGGTGCTGCTGCTGCTGCTGCTACTGCTGCTGCTGCTCCTTCTGCTGCTCCTCCCCCTACGCCGCTTGTCCACTGCCGCAGCCGCCACAGGCAGGAGGCCTTCCGCTGCAGCCAGCTGGAAGCAGCACCAGCAGCTGCTGCTGCTGCTGCTTCTGCTGCTTCTGCAGAAGCAGCGTCAGCTCCATCTGCTGCTGCTGCTGCTGCTGCTGCTGCTGCTGAACCCTGTGGAGGCACCCAGGATTCGCCTAGGTAGGCATCGAGCAGCGCATGCAGCCCCAATTTTTCAAGGGCTTCGGGTACAGCATCAGCAGCAGCAGCAGCAGCAGCAGGAGCCGGTGCAGCAGCAGCAGCAGCTGCTGCTGCTCGCTGCATATTATATAAAGATAATACTTCAAGGGCATCGTCACACGCCAAGGCCTTATCTAATAATACAGTGGGGCTGTGCCAGCCTTCTAGGCAGCGGTGTGCTGCTGCTGCATCTGCTGCACTTGCTGCTGCATGCGCTCGGACCAGCAGCAGCAGCAGCGGAGGGGGTGGTGCAGGCAGCAGCGCAGCAGCAACACGGCCTCTCTGTTGCTGCTGCTGCTGCTGTGCTGCAGCAACCAATGCCTGCAGCCCCTGCTGCAGCGGTGCTGCTGTGTCTCCGAATAATTTAACTAGCTGCTGCTCTGCAAACACTACTGCAGCAGCAGCAGCACCAAGTGATAGTGCTGCTGCTGCTACTGCTTCGGAGTCCAGCTGCCTGCAGAAGGCTATTAGGCCTTGCTGCTGCTGCTGCTGCTGCTGCTGTTGCTGCTGCTGTGGTGTTTGCCGCTGAGAAGAAGAAGAAGAAGCAGCAGCAGCAGCAGCAGCAGCAGTAGTAGACACTGCTTCTCCTGCCTTAGCTCCTGCTGCTCTTGCTGCTGCTGCTGTTGCTGCTGCTGCTGTTGTTGCTGCTGTTGCAGCAGGCAACCCGAACAGAAATTCGATGGCGCGGAGACAAGCAGCAGCAACAGAGCGGTGAGCAGCAGGCACCTCCCTCTTCTGCTGCTGCTGCTGCTGCTGCTGCTGCTGCTGGTGATACTGCTGCTCCTGCTGCGGCAGCTGGTCTCTAAATATTTTAAAAACATATTCATTCAATGCAGCAGCAAGTGCTGCTGCTGCTGCTTCCCCGCCGCAGCGCAGCACAGCCAGCAGCAGCAGCGGCAGCAGCTGCCGCGCGAGCTCCGGGCTTGTTATCACCAAGGGTGCAGCAACCTCATATAAACCCAAAACCTGCTGCTGCTGCTGCTGCTGCTGCTGTTGCTGCTGCTGCTGCTGTTGCTGCTGCTGCTTAGGCTGCTGCGGCTGTGTCTCCGCGTCCTGTGGGTACCAGCAGCAGCAAATGCAGCAGTAAACAGTGCAGCAGCAGCAGCAGCACCCGCAGCAGCTAGTGCAGCAGCAACAGCAGCAGCAGCACCCGCAGCAGCTAGTGCAGCAGCAACAGCAGCAGCAGCACAGAATTAGATACGGCAGCAGCAACAGCAGCCTAGCAGCAAGCGTGCCCTGTATCCCACCTCTTCTCTTGCTGCCTGTTGCCGCTCTTGCAAAGATGCAGCAGCAGCAGCAGCAACAGCAGCAGCAGCAGCAGCAGCAGCTTCGGCCTTGGTGTCTCCGATGCAGATAAGCAGCGCTGCAGCGACCCGACAAAACCACCTACCTGCTGCTGCTGCTGCCGCTTCTGCTGCTGCTGCTGCTGTTGCTGCTGCTGCTGCTGCCTCAACTTCCCATATATGGGGCTTCCAAGCATCTGCTGCTGCATAGCAGCCAATGCAGCGCCGCAGCCGCAGCAGCAATCTGATAGCACACCACAACAATAAGCCTGCTGCTGCTGCTGCTGTTATTATTAGTGCTGCTGCTGGGACTGCTACTGCTGCTGCTGCTGCTGCTACTGCAACTGCTGCTGTTGCTGCTGCTGCTGCTGCTGATTTCAACGTGCTTATGTCCCTTCCTGCACTAGCAGCAACAACAGGATCGACCATGGCAGCAACAGCAACAACAGCACCAACAGCAGCAGCAGCAACAGCAGCCGCAGCAACAGCAGCAACAGCAGCAGCAGCAGCAGCAGCAGCTTACATCTTATATATTGCTGCAGAGGGGCGCTTTGGAGATGCGAGGTGGAGAGACACCGCAAGCGGCCGCCGCAGCAGCGGCTGCTGCTTCCCCAAGGCTGTGGCTGTAGCCAGAGCATTTGCTGCTGCTGCTGCTGCTGCTGCTGCTGCTGCTCCAGACGGCTCCCCAGGGTGCCTCCTCGCAGCAGCAGCAGCAGCAGAAGCAGAAGCAGCAGCAGCAGAAGCAGCAGCAGCAGCACCGTCAGCAGGCCATGCTGCAATAAGCTGCAGGGTCTCAAGACACAGCCGCGACAGCTGCTGCTTAGGTGCAGCAGCAGCAGGCAGCAGCAGCGCAGCAGCTGCAGCAAATACTACTGTAGCTGTAGATACACCCCAACACAGCATCGACATGCACACTCAGCAGCATTAGCCGCAGCACGAGCAGCAGCAGCAGCAGCAGCAGCAGCGGCAGCATAAGAGCACCAGCAACAGCAAATTGCAGCAGCACAAGCAACAGCAGCAGCAGCAGCAGCAGCAGCAGCACGCAACAGCAACAGCATAACAGCAGCAGAGTAGGGAGCAGACGCACCTCCAATAGCCCGCTCTGGATCGACTTGCTGCTGTCTGCTGTTGCTGCTGCTGCTGCTTGCAACAGCAGCAGCAATAGCAGCAGCAGCAGCAGCAGCAGCAGTTGACTGGGATGCCTTACGCTGCAGCCTGCTGCAGCGGCGCTCTGTCTCTGCTGTCTCCTCCCCCATTTGCTGCAGCAGCAAACAAACAGCAGCAGCACCTCCAAACGCGCTGCAGTCTCCCGCCTTCCCGCTGCAGCAGCACAAGCAGCACAGACACAGCAGCATGCATGTGCAGCAGCAGCAGCTACAGCAGCAAAATCAGCAGCAGCAGCAACAACAGCAGCAGCAGCAACAGCAGCAGCTTCAACACCATCAGCAGCAGCTTCAACACCATCAGCAGCAGCAACATCAGCAGCAGCAGCAACATCAGCAGCAGCAGCAACATCAGAAGCAGCAGCATCAGAAGCAGCAGCAGCAGCAGCAGCAGAAGCAGCAGCAGCAGCAGCAGCAGAAGCAGCAGCAGCAACAACAGCAGCAGCAGCAGCGTGCCTTATATGTGTGCGAACGGCCTCGAGCTCCGGCCTCACGAATGCTTCCAAGAGCACCACCGTCAGCTGCCGCCAGGTTGCTGCCTTGCTGCTGCTGCTGCTGCTGCTGTTGCTGCTGCTGCTGCTGCTGCTGTTTGCTGCTGCTGCACCACCAAAAAGCAAGAAGGCCTGCAGCGGTATATCTTGGGAGAATGCCGCCTGTGCTGCAGCAAATGAATCTGCAGCAGCAGCGATTGGCGCCCTCGCTGCTGCTGCTGCTGCTGCTGCTGCTTCCGTTACTGCTGCTCCTGCTGCTGCTGCTTCAGCTGCTGCTGCTGCTGCTGCTGCCCCAGGGTGAGGCATGCAGATCCTATAGGCACACAGGAAAGCTGTGCGGCTCTGTCGCTCTTCATCCCCTGCAGCAAACTGCTCGGACTGCATCAGCAGCTGCGCTGCTGCTGCTGCTGCTGCTGCTGCTGCATTCGTTTTGCTGCTCCTGCTGCTGCTCCATCCACTCTGCAGCAATGCAGGTACTTTGCCTGCTGCTGCTGCTTGCTGCTGCAGCAGCAGCAGCGCCAGCTCAGGATCTACAAAGCCAACGAGGAGACTTTGCCCCTGCTGCCGAGCAATGCAGTCAACGCAGCAGCCATGCTGCTGCTGCTGCTGCTGCTGCTGCTGTTGCTGCTGCTGCTGCTGCTGCTGATAGGGAATAAGGCCTCTAGACGCCAGAGCAGCAGCAAATGCAGCAGCTGAACGAAACGGCAGCAGATCTGTAAGGGTGCGCAGCGCCGCTGCTGCTGCAGCAGCCCTGTCCCCTTGGTTCTCTGCAGCAGCAGCAGCAGCAGCTGCTGCTGCTGCTGCTGTTGCTGCTGCTGTTTCTCCAATACCCTTTGCTTCCTGTTGGTGAGCCTCTGCTGCAGCTCCTGCCGTTCGCTTAG
>CAJFCZ010000462.1:0-2500 GCA_904066245.1 Eimeria sp. OTU-Y | reverse complement strand
GCTGCCGCTGCTGACCTTGCGGCGAGAGCGGGACGAGCACAGCCCTGACGAGGTGGAGAGACACCTCAGTTGCTGCTGCTGTGGGGCCCCACACGAAGGCAGGAGCAGCAAGTTGCATGCGGAGACACCGCAGCACCCGCAGCAGCGCAGCAGCAATGACAGCAGCAGCAGCAGGAGCAGCAGAAAGGAGACAGGCGCAAAGACAGACAAACCAAGACACAACCGCCTGCAGGCAACACACAGCAGCAGCAACAGCAGCAGCAACAGCAGCAGCAACAGCAGCAGCAGCAACAGCAGCAGCAGCAACAGCAGCAGCAGCAACAGCAGCAGCAGCAACAGCAGCAGCAGCAGCAGCAGCAACAGCAGCAACAATAGAAGCGGCTGCAAAAACAGAAGCCTAACCCCTACAGCCAGGGCTAACGGTGTTAACAGACCGCCTGCTCAAGGGTCTAGGGTTTAGGGTTTAGGGTTTAGGGTTTAGGGTTTGCTGTTACGGGTTGCAGCAGCGCCAGTTGACAGTCAGAGCAGAGAAGAAAGGAAGCGGCTGTCAGCAGCTGCAGCAGGGGAGCAACTGCAGCAGCAGCAGCAGCAGCAGCAGCACCAGCAGCAGCAGCACGGGCTCTTGTGCTGCAGCTGCTTGCTTCGATTTGCTGCAGCGAGAAGAGACACAAAGCCAGCGGCAGCAGCCGATGGATCTGCTGCTGTTGCTGCTGCTGCTGCTGCTGCTGCTGCTGCTGCTGCGCGCCGCAAAGAGGCAGCAGCTGCAGCACGTGCTGTTCCATAAAACTTCTGCTGCTGCTACTGCTGCTGCTGCTGCTGCTGTTGCTGCTGCTGCTGCTGCTGCCAAGGGCGAACTCATGCAGCAGAGCCAAAACAGCTATAATGCCTTCTAGCCCTTGCTGCTCCTTATCCTGTCCCTGCTGCTGCAGTTGCTGCAGCTGCTGCAGCTGCTGCAGCTGCTGCTGCTGCTGCTGCAGCGAATTGCTGCTGCTTCTTGTGGGTGCAAGAGAGAAGAAGATGACAGACTGCAGCAGCCACCTCAGCGCTAAGTACTGAGAGGGTAGAAACGAGCGAGCAGCAGCAGCAGCAGCAGCAGCAGCAGCAGCAGCCTTGTCTGCTGCAGTAGGGTCTGGCCCCCCATAGTCAGACGAGAAATGCTGCTGCTGCTGCTGCGGCACAAGCCTTGCTGCAGCATCGAATTCAAACGTGCTGCTGCTGCTGCAGCTGCTGCTGCTGCTGCTGCTGCTGAAGCTGTCGCTCGGAAACCCCCACACATCAGCAGCAGCCGCGCTCTCAAAACCACTCCGTTGCTGCTGCTGCTGCTGCTGCTTCTGCAGCCGCTGCTTCTGCTGCTGCTGCTGCTGCTGCTGCATCCCTGCAGGGAGAATGAGGGGTAGAGAAGGGTGTCTCCTTCCAACAAGAAGGCGCAGCAGCGGCAGCAGCAGCAGCTGCAGCTGCTGCTGTGATAAGACGATCAAGGAGGGAGACAGATACGCCTCTGAGTTTGCTGCGGCTCCATCTGCTGCAGCAGCAGCAGCAGCAGCAGCTGCTGCTGCTGCTGCTGCTGCAGATGATTCCCCAGCAAAGCTCTTTACTAACTGCTGCAGCTCCTTGTCGCTGCTGCTGCAGCTTCCGTGCTCCATAAGCATTAGCCAGGCTTCAAGGGGACACCTGCTGCTGCTGCTGCTGCAGCTGCTGCTGCTGTTGCTGCTGCTGCTGCTGCTTCCCCATGCTTTGCTGCAGCAAGGAGGGCAGGGCCAGCCGTTGCGCTGCAGCATATGGAGGGTGTCCAGCAGCAGCAGCCAGAAGGTTTCCTGCTGCTCCCCAGCCCGTTCCTTGCTGCTGCGCCAATCGTCTGTTGCTGCTGCTGCTGCTGCTGCTGGTGCTGCGGATATTCCTGCAGCAGCAGCAGCAGCTGCTGCTGCTGCTGTACCTTTGCTTCTGCCTTGATACAGTGTCGGGCCCTCCTGCCGCTGCTGCTCCCGCTCCTGCTGCTGCTGCTGCTGCTGTTGCTGCTCTTGCTGCAGCGCCTCCCTGGCCGCCCGCAGCAGACAGAGAAAAGCAAGCCAAGAAGCACAGCCGAGGCAGCAAGGGGCTGAGCAATCCCCTGCTGCTGCTGCTGCTGCTGTTGCTGTTGCTGCTGCTGCTGCTGTTGCAGAGACACCCCACTGGACAGGAGACACCCATGCATGCAGCGGCAGCGCAGCAGCAGCAAGGCGGAGGCTGGTCATGAAGCAGATTGCTTCCTCTATCCACAGCAGATAAGAGACTCTGCTGCTGCTGCTGCTGCTGTTGCTGCTGCTGCTGCTGCTGCTGCTAGGATTGTATGTGGGGTTGAATATGGAGCTGAAATAGAAGGCGTCGCCTGCTGAGGCTGCTGCTGCAGGAGGTGCAGCAACAGCAGCAGCAGCAAGAACACTAATAAGGTGTCTGCTGCTCTCATAGTGGAAGCTGTATATACACTGCAGCAAAGCAGGCTGCTGCTGCAGCGCCCCTAGAG
>CAJFCZ010000461.1:0-12305 GCA_904066245.1 Eimeria sp. OTU-Y | reverse complement strand
CAATAATATGAACTCATTTATATTATGCTTTTTATAATATTAATGATTGTTTTGCGTACATCTGGGTTACGTTGACAGTAGATGCTGAGTGTGCACCTAGTTAGCATAGCTTACGGTTCATACGTAGTAACAGTGTAGACCAGCTGTTCACTACAGGTTCGCCAGCCCGAAGTCCGAAGGGCTGTAGGCGCGAGTTACCCATTCGACCAAACTTTCAGTGTAAAGTCTCCCTATTCAATACTAAATACTCTTTATATTGTGCTTTATGACGAATTCACTCACCAGAGACTCAGCGGAGAGCCTGTTGCAAGGCCCCCGCACTACAGGTTGCTCGCCGGTACGCTTGCAGTCGGGACCAAGGGGTGCGCCCCACAGACGAGTATATTTCCGCACTGGCTATTATGAAGTACCTGATTAAGAAAGTTTTAGTTTGAGAAGGTGGCTTTGTCTCGCCAAATCTAAAACACGGCATGGGCTGAAGAAGGGCTGAGCAGCGATGGGTGCTGCTCTCCGGGGGCTATCACTAGCCCGCAATCCCTCCATTTGTCTTAGTTCCTTGCTACCCCACAGTATAATGAGGCTCGGGACATTACCTGAAACTCATTAGTGGGTAATGCTTCCTGTTGTGTTGTCGTTGGGGACACAAGGCGCGGAGCGGTGTTACTGTTTCGTTGCATACACTGGTGTGCGTGGGGTCAGTTTGCGAGGGCTCTGAGATCCCGATGGCTCGAGATTCCCATTAGTTGGCAAGCACAGGAGAAGTGCTCACTGCTACACAGCTGGATTTTGCACATATACAGAGGTAGTCGTGAAGCTGTCAAGAGCAACATCATATTCGACTATCCGAACTCCCTGCATTGCGCAAGTCCCCTTTCCTAACAGCTATGCTGTAGTGACACAGATGTTGGTGTTATACTCCCTTAGGTTGCTGAATACTTGGGAAAGCAAAGTAATCTCTTGCCACACCCTTCGTTTCGCGGAAGGAGAATTTGAGTTATGTGGCTTGCGAGAAAGAGCAGTAAACGGTTTTGTTGGGCATAAAGGCGTTTTGACAGCATCTATATGGCAGGTATTTCCACGGTTCAAACCGATCCGCAGCACCTGACATTCCTGTGCAAGGGTATTCAAGACTCGGTTCATTACGCTTTCTTAGCAAAGTGTCTCAATGTGATTACCAGTGCATTGAGGGTCCTACATATCATACAAGGACCGTCATGAACCCCAACAGAGCAAAACTACTTGAAATGAGAGTTAGAAAAAGATTCTTAAAAGTCTTCTGTCCTGTTACTTTGCTGCCAGCGATCGTGGACAAACCGGTCCAGGGGCTTGAGGCTAGTGCCAGATGAAGTCGGGTGAGATGGGATGCACAGCACTGTGTTGCAGCGAGTGCTGCAGAGCAGCTTCAGCTGCTGCGCCTGCCCCTCCTGTTGCTGCCTTTGTGTATTGAGAAAGTAAGTCCACTGAATCGCCAACTACTTTTAGAAGGCCAGCATTTATACCATGTTGGCATATCCAATTTGAAGGTAACTTCACGATGCAGGCCAGCGCGCTAACACGGGAACGAACAGCAAAGGGTCCTATCCAACGTTTGGCGGGGTCCTTCAACTGCGTACCCTGTTTTCGCTTCGGAGGCGTCCTACTCCACGTAAACCAAATCTCCTGAGTAGGACTCGCCAGCGGAGTGCCATTTGCCGGAGTTTCTTGCGAGGCCTTCTTGAGCTCTTCGCATGCATTGCCGGGCTGTTGTATACTGCGCGTGAAAGTCGGAAGCTGCTGTCGTAAGCAGATGGCTTCCAATATCCAGGTCTAATTTGCCTCTAACTAATCTATTCCAGTGCAGAGCAATGAAGCAGGCGAGCAGCGGGTCGATGAGGGCATTGCGTTATTGTAAAGCCAGTCCTAAAAAAAGGAAGCCAAGCCACTTTGATAAGTTCGGCTGGGCATATGGCCGGAAAGCCTTTACCAGGGTGCGGTTAGTGCGTTCAGCCTGATTGTCTGCATCCGCGATGTTCGAGGTGGCCACGTTGTGGTGTATGTTACTTCATGGATTCGTGCCAGAAGGCGCTAACGAACATCGGACCCCTATCTTTACTGGTGCTCTCTGGGAACCCATGAAATTTCCAGGCATGATTAAAGAGCAATTGTCTCATTCCTCCTCCTATAATTGTGGTCGACTATGGGATGGGGTCAGAATATTTGCTGACTCTATCCACTACGACATACACATTGTCTGTGGTACTCAGCACTCTCACAGCTGTGACTAAGTAGAATCTGTAGTGCATTGGCACTACAATGCACCGCCTTAGGCTCCTAAGTGGGCAAAATAAAATTATAATTATACGATAATATTCGAATAATATAAGACTAATAAGCCAAATCGTAGAGTCGATGCAGCTAGCTGAGGTTAGCAGACACCCTTGCTAGAGGCAGAGTCACCGCTGTAACGCGGGCGGCCCGTAGCGCGGCTGCCCACACGCCCGCTGCCCGGCGGTTCTATGTACCGGCAGCGCCGACCGCCAAGTATGGCGGGTGGCGGGAGATAAGGGGTGAATCGCCCTAGGTGAACTATTTTACTTGAATAATTGCGCACGAAACCGTTCGTTGTATCGTTAGGAATAATTAACACCTTAGATCCAGCTAGATATCGCTACGAACAGCCGAACTCCAGCAGAATTCGCGCAAGGGACTTAGAGGCTTTCAGGCATTACAGAATCAGTGCCTTGGCCTATAAGGCACACGAATAGTTACAAACTAAGACCCTACATTTATCCCTAAATTGACCAGGCAGGGTTTAAAGAGCCAAATTACAAACTCAGGCTGCGATTTTTTCACCCAAGGGAGACCCAGAATATGCTTCTCCTCTGACCCCCCTTCGGCGGGTCAATGCGTGGGACAGGCGGTTGGCAGCTCTGCCTGTAGTGCACGGGCACTACAATGGACCTTCGACGTGACCCCTCGAGGCTTAGTAACATGAAAAGGCATAAATAATATAGAATACTTTAGGGTTTAAGACACTTTTAGATAGAAGGGAAACATAATGGGAACAGAGTGCTCGCTAGCCGACACCGGGCATGGGGCTGGAAGCGAGGTTGGTGCTGTGACTCTGGCACTGACCCTCAGCGGGGGTCAACAGTCAGTTCTACTATTCGGGGTTTTCTTACCTAACAATTATATGAACTCAAAGGTATAAGTCTATTTACGGTATACAGTAGTAGTTTAGCGAGAATCATGGATAGATAGTTAGATGCAAAGTGTGCACTTAGTCAGAATAGCTTAGGCATCAGACGTAGTAACAGTGTAGGCCAGCTGTTCACTACACGGCCAGCCCTTGGCCTTGCGCCCGCTGTAGGCCGGTTGCCGCTCTAAAGCCCTAAAGTCCGTGTAAACTAAGCCAATTTCCAAATAATTTTAACGAGTCCCGTGCTCTTTCCCATTGCTGGCCTCTAGAGGCCTCATGGGGAACCCATTGTAGTCCCTCTATACTACAACTTCCCCCGTCCGTCCCAGGGTATGCTCACCACTTGCTTAGTAAATATGTCAAATGCCTGTTCGGCAGAGGTCCGTTGGCGCTCTCCTACAGTGACGCCACCCTTTGGTTTTCTTTTCCTTTTTTCTGCACACAAGTTCTGATGCTTGTCAGCTCACACCACATGCCATTCACATAGGTTCTCAGCTTGTCGTACTGAAAGTACCAAGCGACCTTAGGCCCTGTCAGCCAGTCGATCCCCAATGCGGCATCATAAGGAATAGGCCCTACTAGAAAATCTCCCGAGGAGCCCTCATGTCCATCCCGCATCGTTAACCCATTCACGAAGCGATCAATACGCAACTGTTCACCTTTAGCTACCGTGAACATACACTCTTCCGGAAGCTGCCTCACCTTAAGGTGCGGCCGTTCCACTGCCGTAGGACTAATAAAACTTATCGACGCTCCCGTTTCCAAGACCCCCTCACACGGACTCCCTGCCACATCAACACGTATTGCTGCAGTCGTATCCCCGTTACGCAAAACACTCGCCTTGCCGTAGTACTCGTTCACGCAAGTCTCCCGCCACCGCTATGGAACAATATCACTTCCCTTTGGTCTGTGACCCTCATCTGTCACCTCTGCCCGCACTTCACTGCTGCCCCCCTTTTCGTGCACGGCCACTTCTCATCGTATCGGTGTAATCCCTGACTCACGCTGATCCGCTAACGACTGCTGACACTTCCTTGCTTCCTCAGCCCCTGCATTAGCTCGACCCCCCTACTGAAAAGCTTCTGCCCCCACTCTGGGGAGACTGGAATGGCACTAAGTCTTGTTGCTATTGCCTATATCACCCCTCTACCATGAGTAGGCAGCCTAGAACGTTAATCTCCCACAACGTCCAGGCTCTGTCGTCCGTAGGTTCAATTCTTTCAGCGCTTGAGCGCCTTGCTGTCTACTGCCTTTTCTCTCTGTCTCTATCCTCCTTCTATCGTAAATAGAGCAATCCCTAGCCTCTTGTCCCATGCCTCTTCACTTCTTACATATCTTCCCGTCTCTCCATATTGCTTCGTTCCGAGATTAGGGACCGATATACGGTGCTGGCCTGCTAAGGGTATTGCCATGTACTGCACAGCATTTCCAAGGTTATTATGCGGATCTATCGATTCTGCTGGAGGCACCATTCCCTCATCAGCTTGATATTGGCGTTGTTCCTTCGGTGCGTATTTCTCAGTTGAGTGCGCCGGTGTTTCTTCCTCTTCCTCGCTCAAGTCGATTTCCGAATCGTAATCTGTCGTCGCATTCTCCTCTTGGAGTCTCTCAACCTGGTTCATACTGCAAATCTATTCAGTAGAATCCTCAGACGCAGGCTCAACATCGAATGCGAAAGGTCCCGGCTTCAATTCCAGGAATGGCCTCCAAGTGCGGTACTCAGCATTTCCACAGGTGTGATTAAGTAGATTCTCCGCCTTCGCCAACAGGTGGACAAGAATAGTTACACGCTAAAACCCGGCAGTTACCCGTAAATTACCCGGAAATGATTTAAAACGCCAAATTAAACACTCTAGTCTGTATTTTCTCCACAAAAGAGGCCCAATATAAATATCTATTCATGGGTTCAGTGCGTCGGCAACGCGGTTGGTGTAGTGCGCCGCCCCTGCACTGCGGTGAGACACATCTAGCACCCCTAGAGACCTAACATACAGTACAATACGAATAAAATGTTGTTAGGAAGGAATCATGCCAATTTGTACACGAAGGAATACCTATTTGATATGTATACGCGCTGATGCCATAAGGACGGGGCTGACTATAACGCCAGCACCGCAACCGAGGCTCTGGTTCCTACAGCGTCAGCCACAGAAGATATCTGACATTTATCTCCCTCTTTCGTTCCTAAATGAGCGGAATTTAGATTTGATTTAAGGTTATGGATTGATATCCACTGGCAATTAGGTGTTAGTCGCTTGGCACAGCGTCGTTACTACAGGCGAGGACCTAGTAGACGCGAATGAGCCTTGACGTAGTAACACCATACAGAGAGCTGTTCACTACAGTTGGCACCCCTGCCAGCCCTAGGCCGTGGGCCCACTGTAGAGCGGCCGCGGCCCGGCCGCGGCCCTAAAGCCTTTTTTCAGTATAAACGAGTGAATTTCCTACTAATTATAAGAAGCTTTTTGCTCCTTCCCATTGTTGGCCTCTTGAGGCCTCGTGTACACTACATTGTACCAGCCTGTGGCGGATGGTAAACCCACTACGGAGTCCTCTAAAATATCCGTCCAGGTCTGTTCAAGAACAGGACGACTGTGCAGGAGTCCACGCCAGCCGGTATTCTGGGGCTTTCGGTTTAGAACTTTCGGGTTCTTGAAGAGTATTCCTTCGCTGAGGGGCGCACCCTAGCCCGTTAAAAGAACCCTGCCACGCGCTCAACTGTTGCATTGACCCACCGCGGCCCCTTAAAGCATGGCTGTGTATTTTGCGGAAAGCTCCTGTTCGATGGAGATCGCGGACGTATATTCGGATGAGTCTCTCCTTCACCAGAGTCCACTGTTCACTGTGTAGTGCCTGGCCTGCCATCCATTGTTGAGCTAGAGCTGCAGCTTCGCGACTATCTAGGGGCTAAGAAGACTCGGTCTAGAAAGTAAATGGGAGTCATTGCAAACAAGAGTGGCAGTAGAACACAGTAATTGGTTTCTGCTGCTTCGCGATAGTGCGTCAGTGACTGCATTGGTGATACCCTTGATATATTTGACAGTGAAGTTTTGCCGCCTGAGTTATCAAAGCTATCGAGCAACTGTTTCATTGTCAAAACCTTGAAAAATCTTCGTTAGGCTTTTCTGAATCTGACAATCGATTTGAACGGTGAGGTATCTCCTGTATACGCAATCACGATAGCTTTTTACTACCCACCATATTGCGCCGTGCTCCCTCTCAGATGCTTTATTTATTTGCTCTCTTTCCGTGAAACGATACAAACGGCAAAAGCCTATTTGATGCTTTTTTTGTTATCAGCCTGCAGAGACAGCATTATCACAACTACCATATCGCTGGCACCAGCTGCTCCAAATCACGGGGCGCGAGCATTCGCGACGTGTTCAATGAAGCTTGTGGCGGGTTAGGCTTCGATCTCCGCCCAAATAGACTGTTTTACTTCCTTAAACAGACCTACTAAATGTGACGCGAAAAGAGAGAATCTAGGGGCGGAGTTGCGGTAGTATGATGCAAGACCGAATAACTTGAGAACGTTTGGCCACGTCCGAACTCCCTTGCCAGATCTGGTTTGAACCATGCTGCAGAGAGGCAAAACCATAAGAAGCTAATTGGTTGACTGAAAAACTGACATTCCCGTGGCTTCACAAACTACTCATTACACCACAAATACTGCAAGTGCTTCTGCACATTCGGGCTGAACGCATGCATTTCATCCATGTACTTTAGCATCCCTCCCGCATTAGCTGACCCCAGTAAAAAGTAATTAACCTGCCGGTACACTTTGGGAGATGTAGTGTCGAGCCCGAAAGGCATAAGGGTGAACTCAAACGTGCGGGAACGGCCATGGGACGCAACCGTGTGCCTGTTGACGGGATGCAGTGGGATATGCAAAGACTCATCAGAAAAGCCGAATGGTGAATATGGTGCTGAACTCTGCCAAGAAAACCAGAAATTCTTCTGTTAGGGTCATCGGAATCTTTTGTTCCACTTTGAGGATATGCAAAGACTCATCAGGAAAGCCGAATGGTGAATATGGTGCTGAACTCTGCCAAGAAAACCAGAAATTCTTCTGTTAGGGTCATCGGAAACTTTTGTTCCACTTTGAGTTTGCTGGGGGGCTTGAACTCGCCCTGCATGCACCACCTACCGTCCTTTTTGTCCTCCAATATTGGATTGCTCCCAAACGCACTAGTTGACCGTTGAAACTTGCATCTTCGTAGCAATTATTCTGCCTGTTTCTCGACTTCCTCTTGAAGGCGTGGATGTCGGCGGTACCTCGGCACAGAGCTTGGGGCTTCTCATGGGATGAGTTCGATACTGTACGGCGCAAGCATTACAAAGGCGCACACATTGGGCCGCTCGAAGCCTATTCAGCTGAGGCACTACGAATAAGAGATTAACAGAAGTGTTTCCTGCAACGTTAAAGTGTATAAAAGACTATCAAGCCAGGAATGCTCTGCAGCAGACCCAGCGCTAGGGGCTGGCTGTGAGCGTGCTTTGTAAGTGAGCCAATGACCTGCCAGGGGTCAGCACGGATCCTGACAAAACAACAACTTCCTCTCCTTCAGGAGGATTGGACTTTGAATGCGATGTGAACGTCTAAATTTATTGCTTTGGGGTTATTCTCTGGGATATATGTTGAATATACCCTTATAGACCTGGTATGCACCTAAGAGGGTAAGGTAAAATGAACCAGTAGTGGCAGGCCAGAGCACTGGGCAAAATATAGATATGGTGCAGCGGAGTTGCAGGTGGGGCCGGCCAGTTGGTAGCTCTTTATTACTTAGGCATCTGAGAAACCTTTCTTCAGTTGTGCCCAAGTCTGCGGTTTCTCGGATGTTAATTTGGGTCGAGCCCCCCCAAATCGCAGAATTTGTAAGAGCGTCACAACACACTGCATGCATTTCTCCGTCGTTTCCTGCAGCTTATCTGGATTGTGTAGGAAAATTATTTCTTCTTTCTCCTTGGAACGCTGCTTGCGTTCCTCCTACTGTAGTAGATGCCTGTGTGAATGGATACACTAAGAGGTGCACCCTCTCTCCGCTTTATGAGACGTGGACCTCAGTAAGGCAACCAGGCGGAAGCATGCGCGGTCCCCACTCGGTCACGCACCGAATACCGCAGATGGTGCAGTGGTGAAGTGGTCCAATACAGAAGGCCCGTGCCATTGTAATATAGCCAACTTCATAGTTTAAGTCTCAGTTAACTCCTGTAGATAAGACAATTCTTACGCCGTGCCTGCTACCAACAAAAGCTGGTCGCAGCAAGTGCAGCAACGAATAGACTGTGGTGTTGCACGTCCTTATGGCTCTACTGCACCTCGTGACTGTCTTCAGCCCACACCGATGACCCTTCCTACTCACCAGTGGCGAGGCCGCCATTTCCTGGGTGGGGCACGGCTTGCCCTTTTCTACTTCTGCATAAACTCGCACTCTGGGGCATTCTCAAGTTGCAGATGCACAGTAAATCCTGAAATCGGTGGGGCTAGCAATTACCGGTTGTGTGGGGCTGGCTCAGCTTCAAAGATGGGAGAGAAGAGGAAGTATCGATGAGCTTCACCAGGTCTTGGGGTATGTGTATGCATTTACCACAGCATCTTTCAGTACCCGAGGTTGAAAAAAAATGTGCTGGCCCCCCGGTGATTGATAAATATGTGCTGGAACTGAGGGGATTGGACTGCGAACAAGCTTGCCCCCCTGCCGCAGCTCTTCGAAGGGCGTTCATCGCTCATCGCATCAGGATCGATGAGGTAGTACTATCCCCATGTTAGAAACTACTCAGACGCGTTTAGGTGAGTCTCCGTTAATGCACAGTATAAGCGCTATATAAGGCTAGTTTCCTTTGGACGATGTTTCTACTACCATCCACTGTTCTCAGTTTTAAGTTGCAGGGTTGATTCTGGCCTAACGCGGACGCGAGAGCTCGAAATTTCAGGGATTAACGGAGCATATTTTCGCTGCACGCTTCTGTATAGACAACAGCGTATTCGCTATTACGCATCAATATTGCTTCAAAAAACTTTTCTGCACATTTTCCTGCCGTTTTCCACGCCGCCCTCCCGCCGGAGCACGGTGGCACTGGCTTTTACACCTCCCGCTCAACTGTCCCCGACTGGAAGAGGTACAAAGTGTCGGGGAAAAGTGGATACCATACACCGCCGTATAATTTCTTTGTTGTGAGTTTGGTTCCATTATCGTCTGAGGCAACCATGAATCGGTAACCTCATTACCGTTGAAGCGTCAAACTCTTTGCAGCTGCTTGGCCATATTGGTTGGCGGAGCGGCCACAATTAATCAGCAACGTTGTTCGCGGCATCTACGTTTAGAAGAGCCGCATATTTTTGCGCTTTGAAGCCAAACGTTGACGGAAGGCGAATAATAAAAGCACCGGCTGTGCGTATGGAATGCTTGGAATGTTGAAGAATTTGCCAGGCTTCTATGACCTATCAGCAAGGTCTGCACGTTTGCCAAACCTCACCTCAAAGACAGCGCACCGCTGCTCATGGGATATTTGCATTCGAGTCAGATGGGCGTGCATTTACAGCCAGTTCAAGAAGATGCTCTGTTGTCGTTTGGCGGCGCTGAAAAGGGAATGGTCTCAGATTCGAAACACAGGACAAAGCTCAACTGTACGAGGCGGGGGGCTTGCGCACCACGCCCTTTCAAGAGGAAATCCTCTTTCGCTTTTTCTGTACACCTTCTAGGCCTAACATTTACCTCCTTGGCTATCGTCTACTTCCTACTGCGATGTTTCGAGTCGGCGGCAGAAGTACTGCGGGTGACTTCGTTGCGTAGGTCTCTCGCAGCTGGCGGTGGCGGGAAATGCTCCGGCGTTGGGAACGGCCAGGAAGATGAGGAGGAAGGGGAAAACGCGGTAGCGGAGGACCTTTGGATTGCGGAACTGGAAGAAACTGCTGAGGAGCTGGGGGGAGAAAGTCTTTACAGACGTTCAATCTGGTCTACAGGATACCCTGTAGGTTGGCCATCAACACCAACGACGACAGATGAGTACAGAGCGACGACCGATGCTGGGCTGTACGAAGCAGAACACAGGATATCTTCTGGAAAAGGACTAGGTGCTGCAGGCTCAGCGCATGAATTCCCAGCAGCCAAGTCACAGGATGCTGGTCCTCCCGAGCTCCTTCTTGCCCAAGAAGGGCCCGCCTCTCAACGGAGAAAACCAAGGGCACCGCAGGTTAAAGGAACAGACAAACGACTGAGCAAAAACGGTGGGCATGCCGCGGGTCCTGGTGTAAACTTGCGTCCAGGAGAAACTTGGGAAATGTGGGAAGGAAGAAACCTCCCTCCATATGCTCAGCAGCAGGTTGTCCACCTGCTACATCGCATGATGTATGCTGCATCGCTTTGCCGAAAGCTGTTGCCGAGGCTGACCCAATCTCAACGCCTGCGCGTGTCGCGTGAACTGGTGAAGTTGCTGGCCCTGCAACTGGGAGCGTTTTCTCTTGTGAACCAGGGAATCCAGGATTTACGGGTCAAGTTGGCTGACGTCCTGTTGCAGCTAGTTAATGATGCTCTGAGACGTGGTGGCGATGACGCGAAACTTGAAGAATATCGCAGCGATCTTCGCATCCTCGGGACCTTAATAGAACAGCTCAAACAACCTCGCCCGGCTACGGAAATAAGCTCGCCCTATTGCTACAGAGCAAAAATGATATCTCTGTTAAAGACTGCCACTGAAGTGGAAAAGTTCTTCGTGGGTGTACTGGAAGGACTCTTTATGTTCGAGGCCGTTAACAGCCGCAAGCCAGCACCGGAACTGATCTCACAGCAGGCACGTGTCCTATCGAAGTTGTTTGAGGCGCATTCCGCCCATATAGCGCGAGATGCTACCCTGAGGCATTACATCGTAGAGTGCCAGAGAAACATCGGAATGCGTCCCCTTCTCTCTCGGCGTCACCTCGAGATGTCCTCACAAGATCTCCCTCCGATGAGCCATATAGCAAATGAGATACGTAATGCTGTTAAGGCTGCTGGGGGGCTCATACAGCTTCCACCACAGCCAACAAGCACACATCAGAGTTCTGCAGCGGCCGCACATACTATCACTCAACAGAAGCCTGCTTCACACGGGCCGTTGGGCGAAGAACGACAACGTGCACAACAGCAAGAACGATTTGGCCCAGCCTCCCAACCCTCCCGGGTTTCGGCAAGCACGGGGCTGCACAACCTGCAGGCAACGGCATCTCATCCCCTGTCAACACAGTCGCACATCATCAGCCATTCACTCCCAGCACCTTCGGAGCAGCGGCGATATGCTACAGGAAACGCAGGGAGCCGGTTGCAGCTGTCTCCACCACAACCTCGTCAGACTTTGTTCGGCTTGCCGACGGGTGAAAGTCATCCACAGCCACCGGGCTCCCACTATGAAATTTGGCACCCACGACCGATGACTACCATAACCGGAAGAGCACCCACTGGGTTCACTTCGATGTATGCGTCAGGACATGGCAGAGGCAGCACTGCCCCACTGCCCCCCTTGGCGATGCCGCAAGACTCACTGCTCCTTCGTCTGCCTTGTCCCCAACAGATAGGACCGGTAATCGTTGGAGCACCTGCATATGTGGAAGTCCCAGGATATCCAAGGCACGACGGACTCCCCACTTCTGGATACGGGGCTCGACTTCCCCTGTTGACAGCCGCCTCCAGACGTACTGAACACCCATCAGGTGACACTTCCACCTTTAACTATGGAAGGGCACCAGTTGGCGGTTCTCACCAGCAAGAAGCTGAACGAGAGGAAGAAGTGGAAGGTCTGCTTGCGGAGCTTATCAAAGGCGACCTCGACTCTGTCTTTAGCTCCAGAAAGCCTTGAGGTAAGTAGGCTAGTGAAAGCTCGCATGCTGCCCTGGATATAATTTCCAGACTGTGGGCACGCGCTACAGATGCGGATCCAACGTAAGATACTGGCTCAAACCGCGCGTACAGTGATACTGCATGCAGCGGGTGTCCACGGTTCGCAGGCTCGGTGACTAAGGAAATAGTGTAGAGTTCTTTATCTGTTTTCCAGGGCATCCGGTTTACCCTGGCGACACTGAAATTCCGGTTTAAGAATTTCTATGCCTACTCTTGTCAATAATGTGGGCAGCTTACTAGACACTTTGCTGGGT
>CAJFCZ010000460.1:0-12330 GCA_904066245.1 Eimeria sp. OTU-Y | reverse complement strand
ATGTATATGTATATGCTCTTTTGGACTTCTGATGCTGCGCATGCCACTTACCCCCTGCCAGTGTTGTAGACAAGTCTAGAGTCCTGCTTGTGGGCGCCGTAAGGTTGTGAAGTGCTTCCCTAGTTGCACTACTGACGGATAAAGCTCCCCCTAGTTGTTATGGGTCCCAGCAGGAACAAGGCTGCGTTTCTTGTTCCTCCTTCTTACGCGAGAGATTTAAGAGGCCCGCAATGTCGACTCGCCTTGAACAGAAAAAAGCATTGGCACCTTCCCGGCTTGTTCAGGCATGTCTTGCCTCCACGACGCATGTTTGTCCCTTTTTCGTTTTCACAGGCACCCCCACAAGTCTCAGCCAAGGAACAGAATGCTTTACTCATTCAGGCAAGCAATGCCGCATAAAGGACTTGAATCGGCCTAAACCATTTTAGAAGGCTCTTATTTGTTCCAATATAAATGATCGGGTAGTGTTAGAAACAAAAGTAGAAGAAAGCATAAAGACGTTATTGCCACAAATAGCATACGGTCCTTTGTATGGAGCTAGAATCTCTGTCTTTTGAGTACATCATAAGATTCTAAATACAGTGCTTTTACAAGACATTCCATATTTTCTACGAAATTTATTCAAAAGCGAAGTATACAAACATTCCTTCCAACAAAGCTATTGATCTTTTCTACGGAAGAGAGTTTGGCTACAAACACGTGGGTGGGTTCAACTTCCTCTTGGCCTTTATATATTACGAAAATGGTGTAGAGCAGTCTTTTAGCTCGTCGGGACAATACAGATGCCTAGACTTTGAAGACCACTCAGAAGCCTGCGATAGTCCGTACCCCGAAATTCCCGTAGAAATTAACATTTTCTAGTCCTGTAGTTTATGCACCTACTAGGGTTACTTGCAATGTTGCGAAGAATATTTTATTGCGCTGATTGCATATTTTCTCTCGTTAGGTGTCTCGAGCACGCGAGGAGCAGCTCTGCACTGCCTTTTGTCAGGTCTATATTTCGCTATTCTAGTCGAAATGTCTTAATTGTGCAACCGTCAGATATATTCGCGCTAAGGAGGCAACTCACATACTGCTTACAAAGCACCCGTCAACATGTGCCCCGCACTGTAGCGCATAGGCTGTCCTGCCTGGATCAACTTCCTACAGGGCTTGGACGCAGCCGGATATAGAGTATAATTAGAGTGGCTGAAGCACTCCCGGCTTTGCAAACGAATCACAACCGAAGAAGCTTTTCATACTTTGGAACAATTTATCGGGTTTTGAAACCAACCATAAAGGCAACTACCTCAAGCACATCTCTCTTTTGGGGGGAACGCGCACTAAATGGCTCATCAGTGTTCTGCAGCACATCAGCAAGCAAGCCTCCCTGTTCCTAACCTTACAGCGTGCATCCCGTTACGAGAAACTGACTGGCGCACTTCCTTCACAAATAATGCATCTTCACACTACTGAGCTCAACAATATGGCGACTGAGAAAAATCATGCTTCTCCGTGACGTAACACAGGGACCTTCCGGATGACTTTTGTCTCAGGGTGTGCCCTACGTGCGCTCCCCGAAATTGCGTATGGACTATGCGAAAATTGCCGGACGCGGCGTTACGTTAACGGCGAAGCATAATATTACATAATATAGGTAAATGCCCGCTTGCTGTGAGAAGATACACCAATTACGTACATTGGCACTGGGACTGCGGCAAGGTGAGCCTCGTATCCTCATCTACAGCGGAGTGGGCTTTTATTTCGGAAGTGCCGTTTTAGATGGAATGGCGCTTTTGGGGCAGCACGCTCAATATGCACTGTCAATGTTTGGCTCGCTAAAAGGCACGTACTGGCGTCCCCTCTACCTTACGTTCAGCCTTTAACGCACTTGCTGCAGAGCTTGCAATTCACACAAATATTCATCCTGTTAATTAGCGCGCGTTGCCAATCCGTCAGGGTGAACTTGGAGACAAGCATTAAGGTTTGCCTGCGCTTCCCGGATTTGCCATTCTTGAAAGGCAGACGAGCATATAAGCACAAGCTCCGCACCCCCCAAAGCCTCCAACACAGAGCCCTTTGCGGGAAGCAATCATGACGATGGCCCTTCACTCATCCTGTTAGATAATTTTGCTGCTCCTTTGTAACGGATCCATATGACGCACATACTAGAAATTTACAGGTTGGCGTTTCCATACGGCCTTGCTTACAGAATACCCCTGACCCTTAGATGTTCGAAAAAAAACAGCCGGAGCCCTTGCGCATGGGCAGTCATGCGCCGGTGCGGCCTGAAATTGTCCTAAGCACGCTGTTTAGATGAAATATGCGGGGATCCTTGACCTCCCATGTTTTCAGTAGCTGGTCTGTCTATATATTCAGAGCACAAGTCACTAATAGAGACCTGAAGCCGCTGGAATCCCTGGGAAAGGCGAGAAATGCGCCAGTGGGGCCCGAACCCGTGGCATAACCTTCTAAGCGCGCCTTCTAAGAACAGCATATGGGGTATTCTTTAATTTGATAATCTTAGTCAGTTGGCCAAACTATATAGACACACGAGACCAAATCAGTAGCCCTATTAAGCTGGGCATGCCCCTTTGCGTGGGCCTCCTTTAGCTTAGGCCCCTTTAGCATATGCACAGTCCGCAGAACAGGAACTGTGACCCACTGTCGCTGTCAGCATGTCACTGTGAGTACTTCAGGTAGCTTTGAGCACTCACGATCTGCCATATGCCACATAAACAAACAGCTGGTGCTACTATGGCTGCGCGATGAGACCGATTGCAACATGATCTACTGCGAACAAACACACGGCCTTAAGCGCATGCTTTTTGGGGGGCCAGTATCATTTCTGTGGTGTCACAAGCAGACCGCGATGCTGCAGATGCAAGATCAAAGCATTGCTTTGCTTTGCAAGGGGAATATTTTGCCTGAAACATGACTACGCCTTACACTCACACGCCAGGTGCACTACCTGGATAACACAGCACACAGGAAAGCGCATGCATCACTTTGCGCCCTGTTGGAACCGCAAAACGCACAGGGTCCAACCCTTCTTCGAAACGTGTAATCAAGGAAATCTTCAGGCTAAACAGCCTTCACTATCTGCGTGAGGATGCCGGTCACAGCCTTCTCTGTTTCACTTGACGCATGCGACGCACGCCCTGCCAATATAACGAGCTTCCCCAGTATATTGGGCTGCTAAGGGAGCAGTGCAAAGAATAATATCCTTGCCATGGTGATGGTGACAAAAAGTAGACGCCTCTCAATTTCAAGCGCACAGCATAGGTCGGAGAGAGCCAATACTGGGTAGAGGGCAACGTTAGACATATTCAGGCTTTGCATCTAAAGATAATGCAATGAGTATCATGGCGCCATAGTACGGGATCCGGCTGCTCGTTCGTTAATCACGAAGCGAATACTTGGACCGGAATAGAAGGCATATCTCCGTCACGCAAATACCGCTCCCTCGAAAGGACTAAATGCTGCAAAATAATCCCTCCAGCATCAGCCAAGGGTTCACGTGCCAATTTGTCTGAGCAGTTGTGTCTGCAGGTAAGACCAAAGTGTCAATCGGGGGAGCAAGGCTTTCCTTTTGCAGAGTGGGCTTCAAACACGGTAGGGCGAGCTAACAGTCCTGGTCCCGCCTTGCTGGCTGCTGCGTCCCGCGTACTTCCTAGAGCAGCAGCCCGCCTGCACAATCCTCGGGGTGATATGTTAAAACACCTGGAGGGAATAACACATCCCCAGAGGTAACAGTGATGTCTTGACTTGACGGCTACGCATTCGCCAGACAGGCAAGGCCCCTGGCTCGTTTTACCATGACGCGTTGTAACCGATGCCTACCACTCGATACAAAAAGCACATAGCACCGCTGAGCCTGATATGAAAAAATGTTGCAGATGAAGCAAACGTGCCAACAACGTGCCTCCGATTGTGGATCTAAGGCACGCAATGCCCAACTTCGCGGCCCCTGTGGCCACAGATTTGGCAGCGTGCTCTGCAGCCACCAAAACAGGGGCACAGCAAGCAGCGAAAAAGTGTAAATACATAAATGTCAGGCAAGTTCTGAAAGCTTCTGTGGCAACGTAGCAACGCATACAATGCGTCGTACTCAACGAATGAGGTTTGCTGATATCAACTTGCATCAACACTTTTGCAAAATCTGATTTATTCGGTGGGTGAGAATGCATTGACATAAATACAAGGTGGCGGCGTTGTAATTCTAACGGACAGTAGCGATGTGAAAGTTCAGCTCCTCAGCCCGTGAAACGTACCAGCTGGCGCATTGGCACTTCCTTTTGAATCACTGAATTAGCCCTGCGCAAAGAACCAGTTGCGTACTTTACGAGGAGCGGACTTTTAACTAGTGCCTCTGTCTGTATGCCTGTGCAGTATCACAACGGGAGAACTACCATTCTAGGTCGTTTAGATAGACGTTCCATCCATAGACGAAGCACCGCTTCATGAGGAGTCAAGTTCGCTGCAGGAAGCCACAGCCACGAAAGCCAAAGCTGCAGAAGAGCTCTCATCTCGGGCGCATAAACACAATACCTGTTAAGCGCATGGCCCCCTCACTGCCAACGTTGCGTGTGCCAGAAAGTGCTCTACCATGCTGAAGTTCACTTCCCTAGCTTCGTCCGCTTATTGATGAACCTTGTGGAATATGCCTCGTTCAACTTGCCTCTAGGTGCACAGCAGCGCACTCACTGCCTTCTCACTCAACATCCGAACATGGCCGTATGCAATGCCAAGAGCCCAAACCTAAATATGATCCGGGTACTGTTTTGTTTCTGAGCTCGTTCTGTTCCTATCCTAACGAAGTTTCTAGTGCTTGAAGCTGCAGCATGTTACGCGTGTAGTCTGCACAATGAAACCACAAGTACGCAAGATAGACAAGACGGGCTGCTTACACTTGTGTCGACAGCAAAGATTTTCAAGGACTTCACACAACAGCGACGGCGCCATATACAATCGTGGCTACAACGTTCTGGCTAACGCATTATATCATTCACATTACGGTCGGCAGATATGGGATTCATTTTGCACACTTCCTGAAGTCGTAGCCAGCGTCCCAAACGTGGCATGCTGGCAATTGGGCCGTCGCGTATGGCTGTGTAGTGTAAGTGCTGCCGCAAATACGGCTGACACCAGAGCACTAATGAGTTCATGCCCTACTGTTGCGTGCCAGAACCGCGCCTGGCTTAAGTGACCGTCTGTACCCTGACTGCACCCGGGTACGCATCTGTTGCCGTTCAGCAGATGCGTACCCGCAGAGGTTCCACCATCCACATATCCTGGTTTGCTTATGGCCACGAGCAACGTATGGAGACAACTGTTTGTAAAGTTCCAGACATTCTGGGCTAGGCATACTGAGCCCGGACGCTCCGTGGTACAAACCATGGCTAATGGATCATCAAAGCAACGAGCTTCGACGGGCAAGCACACACCCAGACGGCACTTTGAGCGAGTCCCGTCCAGAATTCACCCTGTAATTTGCAGCATTCAACTAACCATCTTTAGAGGATGCTCGCGTTTTGTTCGTCCTCTTCAGCAAACCGCCGATATGGCAAATGCGGCGTCACCGCGTGACGCGCATAATGGCAACTCTCTGCCTTAGGCCAGCGTGCTTGATGAGACACTTCAGTCATATAAAACAATAGGCCGGTCATTTTCTTTTAAAGCTATGGTATGCTTCATCAATGTGACCAGAAAAGCGTGGCATTGTCGCCGCTTTCACCCAAGTAAGTAGCTGTGCCATCAGTACTGCATGCTGGTAGTATCAACCGAAACTAGGTTCAGATGTAGCCAGCAGTCTCCAGTAAATTGCATCTATTCAAAAGGCCACCTTCACAGCCTTTGGCAAATCCAGTACTTCTTAGTGTCTCATATTAACACTCTCCCGTCACGGTTTTGCTGCATCTCGTTGCAGCGCCTCAGCGATGTAACACCAAACCACAGCAAGGCCGAAAAAAATAGTGGCCAATCCCGATCTGAAAAGCCGTTTTAGCAAGGACAGTTGCTCATGCGAGTTGTTTTTTCTAGTGTTGAATGTAACCCCTGAGACGCACATACTTAGGTGAATACTTGTCCCAACATGCTGACACAACGTGGTCCTGATGAACTCTCCGTACCCCAGAAGAGCAACTGACCCCCGGAGGAATGCTGGACAACACCATGGAAAAAGCAAGTCACCTCAACATGTCCGTTTAGCAGTACCAAGGGCCCATTTCAAATGCTGGATACTTTAAACTTGGCCTTGCATAGCACTTTGTCATCATAGCCTCCATGCCAAACAACAGCCGAGAAAACGGCACTAGCTACTTCGCAGCACAACGGCCCCAGTGAAATACCATATGCGCAAGGCAAACAAATAGCCATGTGGTGTTTTCAGGAATTTTCGTCATCGGTGCAGTTTTCGCGTGACGCACCCTGTAAACGGTATCTCCGTTCACCATGCACCGACCGCCGAGAAATGCTTCCATAAAGGCCATATCAAGCCTTCTCCACAACCCCCGTCCCCGAGTCACAAATGCCTATATAAAATACTGTCAACGACCGATTGGTTATATTGTTTGTGTTCCAAACACCCCACAGAAGTAAGTTGCATTGACTGAAAGATATTGTTCTGCCAAGAGCGACAAGCAGTACTAGCCATCACCTCTTCAGTTCTTCCAATTTTCAACTGCAAGCCTCCTCGACGCGGCGGAAGATAACAACACGTACGGCTGCGTCACTTCTCAGATGCCTTAATGCACGTACAACAATACATGCATCCCCGACCCCCCGACAGCTAGAGCCTCGCTAGCGATAATGCCGCATACGACGGTACTTCTTGCTTCACAACTAAACCATCCCGGCTCCTGCCATTGCTGGTAAGCACGACTTCTATCGCCTGTCCTAGTTAGCCGATGCCAAGAACGCGTCTTGGTTTCAGGACAGCCAGTCGGAACTCTGCATAGTACCGGCTGACGCGTTGTCCTCTAGGATTTCGGTGTGGCTAAACTCTACTATATTGAAGGCTTCGTAATGAGTCGCGGTCACTGCATTCCGTTGCTTATCAAGAAAACAAGGCCGGCGGCCGTACCCATAGACGTCCTATGTATGCTATACCACAACCACGCCAGATCCAACGCGAAGGAGAATCTTTCTGCTGCTGCTGGTAAAGGCGCAGGCAGCACAAACAACCTTCACCTGTCTACAGATATTACCGTCCGGCCACCTCGAAATATTCGCGTGTCATCGAATGCCTGTGTCCACAGCTATATCGAAGAGCCAGTCCAGCGGCGCTGAATTCCCTGTACCTCTCTGCAAAATGCATGCGGTGCACAGCATCGAAGCATGAGCTCGATTGCACCACTGAGAAGGAACGGCTCTAAAAGGACTCAACAGTTTCGTTTTGAGAATAGCTGTTTGACTATCTGGATGCCAGCAGTGCGCTTGGTAGCACTTTTCCAAGCCAGTCTGAAAGTCTTGCATCGGATACTGGGGAACGTATGAGGCAGGGGAGAGCCCCACAATGCTAATATAACGAGCTAGGAGAATGCGTTGCGGAGGGAACTTTTGTTAATGAAGGAGGAAAAACTGGTTGCAGCGGTAAACAGTCATTAACATCAAAGGCACATGCTGTAGGCAGTCCTCAGGCTGCTAGAGGCTCCAATAAGACACGGAATATAACGAGTGTGAAATTTCTGGAACCGAGGGTGTACCTCAACGTGTTGCATACTTCAGGTGCAAATGAGAATACAGAAGCGAAAAGGAACAAATGCGAAACACGCACACCGCCATGGCGAAGCAGAACAACTGCTCTTTTTTTGTTGCCTGTATCTGCACAATCAGCGCACTCGCTGCGGGGTTCAAGTGCCTATCTCTGTCAAGTGTCCAGTTTTCACAGCACTCCTGGAGGAGACTGAAATGCCGCTCCTGATATTTTTGTGAGGCCTGAGACGTTGCACACGTGAATCCTTCATTAACCGGACAAAGCAGAGCACTCTGTCACCTTCACGGAGTGGACACCGGGCATTTTGCTCCTGCCATACGCCACATTTCGTTTGGTCTTGCACACGCCTATTTGTCTATCCACCTTACACTGTGTCGCAGCGTTCGCGGCCGCACTGCTCATCTCGAGAAGAATCTCCAACGACGAAAGCGGGCCTGTGAGCTCTGATATGGAGTTCAAGCCGTGCTGAATCGGTGACACACTTCGCACGCAAATGGAATGAAATAACCGGGCGTACGAAGGCAGCATAACCGAAAACTATGTCCACGTCTACTCCGGCGCAGCACCAATGTGTATGCCTCTGAAAGAAAAGAGTCACTTGCACTGGTTTCTGCATTTGAGAAACCTCCTACGGACACATAAACACAGCTGCCCTTTCAGGGGAGTTCATGTTGTATCTGTCAGGAGTCAAAGCCAATGCTTCTTCGTACTGTCTGCAAATTAAAGCTCCGTTATAAAAATGTCCAGTCTCCAAAGCTTGGGAACAAGTACTTTGTTCTTTTCCGTATCAGCAACTCTTGCGCAGTTATGTCAACAAGGAAGTGTGCCGACACCTTAGGCACACGCAACATTGTCCCGTTCAGTTTTATGAATACGCCTTCTGATGATAAATCACTGTTACCCAGCTAATTCACGATTAGCCATATTACCGTTGTTGTTGTATACGGTCCAGAAACCAATGGGAAATGCGGAGTATTGCCTATTCCCACGTCGGCAAGTTCGTCACTTGGTCGCGCAGACACAACATACTTCCTGAAAATACAAAATGGTCCTCTTGTTGCACGCATGTTAGCACCCAAGCACTGAGTTTGCGATTTGCTTCACTTCAAGAGCGGGTGGCACAGGAATGCTTGAAAGGAGAATATTCGCTAATCGCGTATGTGCAGGATACCACCACAAGTACCTTCCCGCATCTTAACGCCTGAACACACTACTACCGCCCATCTGTGTAAATACTTCTCGCCAGTGCTACGGGAATCCACATTGCTCACCTCACCATTCTTTAGTAGCGTGATCCACATTTCTGTACGCGGCAGCCAGAACTGTCGTGTTAAACTGGATTTCAGATGTCGTTAATGAACCCCGTTGCACTGGGTAGACGCATCTACACAAATGGGCGGCAGGGGCAAAGACGGCTCAACTGCGCTATCACACAACATGTAGCAGCGCATAGCTTAGAAATCCAGCAGGCATTCCGGTTTTCGAGCCACAACGAAGGCGCTGTCATAGCATATCGCCTAGTCAACACGCAAATGCTTCCCTGGAGATCTACCGTGTGGCTGCAAATATGCAGACGGGCTGCCTTTAAGAATTGTCAGTCCCTCCAGAAACATTTATGATTCTTGATTGTTGGAATGTGATGCTCTCAAACGCAGTCTTCAAAAACAACAGTGGCAATGGCCCATGCCTACACTAAAAGTTACTCCACTGACCTGCTCAAAAGCAAACCAGACAGTAACGTGGGTAAAGAAAATACCGGAGAATTCCTCCACTCTTCAACGGCCCCCAGTTGTCTTCCATGCGAAGTTGAGAGTACGTGGCGTGCTCATCTCAGCACGACTGAACTTCCCATCTGCTTGCCAGCTGACACAAACGAGAAAGAATGCCATCTTACCTTTGGGAAGGTCCATAAAGTGAATATGCCAAGAAATGTTGGCTTCCTATGCGTTTCCATGGCGTTGAACAGTGCCTCGGAAGATCTACCAGAGGCACGATACTATGTAAAAAGTCCACGTACCAGCAGAAGAGCTCCCACCAACGTACGCCCTCAAATTCAACAGGTACAGCAAACGGCAAAACTTCCCATTGCATGAGCACGCCAAATTACTGATCTTCCGCAGCGCATGTCCCAAAAGTCCTGCAAGCGTTCAAAGGCTTCTCATATACGTTCATCAAAATACAGCACTTCGAGCACTTTGCTCCCATGTGATTCACCTAGAATTTGCTTGCACTCGGGTCAACTTTGCATTGGCTGCCCTCCTGAACGCACTGCACCCATGCATGCACTTGGACGGTCTTCACAGACCGTGTACACTCCCTTTTGTCTCCACGCCTGGACGTTGCATTCCGTGAGACGCACCGAGAACTATTCTGGCCCCTTTCTGAGAGCTCTCGGGGAGCCGGCCCTGATACTTCATATTATCAAAATATAATAATATGAAATATCAGGGCCGGCTATATATTATTATTATAAAAATATGCTGAAGCTGTAGTAGATAATATTTCATATTATTTACTACAGCTCCAGCGTATTGTCCGTGCAAATGGCTGACGCAGGAATGAGCTGTTCCATTGAGCCCTCATGGCAAGTAACTAATCAAGAATTCTATACATGTGCCAACTCTATGCATGAGCTAACGATTTCAACAGTGAATTGCCGACGAGAGGCCGCTCCCTTCCCGCAATTGTGGTGTTTCCGCGAAGCACCGGGACAGCCTGTTCACGGCGAAGCTGCATACCACAGCTGCAACGCCACAAGCCACTCCTCGCAGCGTTTGCCTCCACCGTTGTTCATATTAAAGTGACGCATCTTACCAAGACCTCCACAGATACGCCCAACTGCTGTCCTGCGAAACAGACAAATCCTACCGTGCACGGGTCTCCGCCTTCTGCTAGCTTTCGCGATATTGCACCATGGTTAGTCTTATTCGCTTTAACGGCTAACGCCCTAAAGCAGTGCACGACGGCGAAGGCAAGCGCTGATGTGGCTGCCAAAAGAAAGGCCAAAGCGACTGGTGCTGCACGATGCCGAAACCTGCCTTCCCGGGAAGGTTTGGTGATAGGCTCCAGGGCCACATAATCACTCATAAACTGCATCTCCTGTTCCGTGAATGTTCTGGAGTTCGCCTCGTGGAAGTTGCTTGTCTCGGCAACCGTTGCCGCCGACAGTGTCATGTGGACAACGGCCAACAATAGAGAAAGGCACATTTTTGACAAGGGAACGAAACTTAATTTACAAGCAAATAAAACAATGACAGCTTGCGTAGCGGAAGCTTTGGTTTTGGTTGCTCGAACCAGGGCAACACAACCCGTCCAATTCGAGACAGCCACCACTGGGCAAGAACTGGAACTGTGGGGGCGCATGGCAGTCTAGATTCAACGCATTTTTTACCAGCCTCCCTCATCTTACCACAGTGTAACATCTACTATTTTTGTAATTCTGGAATTAACCGCTGTCTTCAGGAAACTTGCGTTTCCACGTGCACAACAATGTTACTGTGGCAGCACGCCTGTGAACGGAACGGATGGAAGTCACTGGTTAGCATACTCGAAGACATTCTAACAAGCTCATGAACCTACCTCTACATGAGTGCAAGCTAACCACTTAAGGTAGTAGTCTGTAACATGGCCCATATTAGGTTGATACATATGTAGCAAATTCTGTAGTGAACAGGGTAGTCCATTGTTATTACGTATGGTCCCGGTATGTGGCCTTTTGGGTTCACAAAATACATCTATACGGTATCTTGGCAACTATTCCCTCGTATTATCTAAAAAGATAAACAAACATCCTTGGACATATTGCAGTTACTTAAACTTACAAAGAAAACCCCCAACAATAATAAGTCTCCCTGACTGGCTCTGCAGTGCGTCAGTCTCAACCGTAGCATCAGCCTCACATCTAGACTGTAATGCCAGGCGGTGCTTCCTGCTCTACTGTAGCAGGTTGACGTAGTGAGTCAGCTAATTCGTAAGCGAGGTGCAAATCCTTCAGGGTCCGTTAATGGGTTTAGTCGGAGGAATTTGTCTTAGAAATTCATTGAGTTGATCCTCCGGTCCCTTCTTGCCCGCCGATGCCGCCGCCCCGCGCCGGCAGCTCGGTCGGGCCCCTAGACCCTGCGCGGCGCCCCTACAGCAGCCGGCGTCGCTGCAGCAGACGCTAGCCTGGCGGGTGCTGCGCGGGTACTTCCTTACCGTAGCTAACTACTCGATTGACCCTTTAGCGTTGCTGCATGATTATCCAACTACAATTTGCTCTTGTTTAACTTATGAGAACCTACGTAATGTTATATTCTACTGCTTCTCTCTTTGCCTTGTAGTGCGAGTGCACTACAACTTCCCCCCTCGTCGCAAACCTTCTTCCCGGATGTCTCATTATCCTCTCGCGTGAATCCTTTCCTTTTTACGGCTCACACTTCTACCTTCCTCGTCTCCTAATTTTCTCCTCCAGTATTTCCAATCTTCTTCTTCTTCCCGATGCCTTGGCATCAGGTCTATATTGGACCCCCTTGCGTAGTCGTAGTGGTTCTTGCTTCTGAGTTGTATATGTAAGTGAGTTCTATGAGAGATTTTTTTTTTTTTTTTTTTTTTTTTTTTTTTTTTTTTTTTTTTTTTTTTTTTTTTTTTTTTTTTTT
>CAJFCZ010000459.1:0-12333 GCA_904066245.1 Eimeria sp. OTU-Y | reverse complement strand
CATATACATGAATTGAACAATACATATTTACTCCCTGCCCATCGCGGGTCACATTGCTTTCCTGCTGTACAAGTGAAGGAAAAATCGGAGAAGGCTTAAGAATAGTTTTCCACCTCTAGCGCAATTAGAAAAAAAAAACGCCAACTGTGGGTCCTTCAGACTTAAAACTCGTGGTTGGGGTCGCCACCGGGTTAGAGCCGCACAGGAACAGGCACTATATGGGGGCAGTAGCTGCAGGAGCAGCAGCCTGCCAGGGCCCTTGTGCTTGGGAGTTCCTGATAAACAAAACCCACGGATCCCTTGCGTGAGGCTCCGACAGTGCCTCAGAGCCTGGGCTGCTAGGGTGACAAAGCTCAAATGACAACGTCAGCAGAAAGAGTTGCTGCTTCCCAGCAGTAAAAGAGTTGTTGTAAACAGTTGGCTAGCGCGGCCTGACCTGTCACATGAAATCAAAGTCTATAAACTCCTCCTTCGGCGCGGTTGTAATAAACAACCAGCATAAAAGTGAGACAACTACCACAACCAAGGATAAAACCTTCAGTAAAGGATGGTGAAACCATAAGGCCTCACCCTCTGCTTTATTGCAAGTTGGGACACAGTCAAACCCTCTCTTCCGTGTTTCCCTGCCTGTGCCTGGCTCACCCTGCTGCAACCCTCCGAAAGTCGAACGCGCACCAGTTAAGTTTCTATAGGATGATGGATTCTGCTGTTTCTTATGTTGCTGTTGTGGCTGTTGCTGCTGCAACTGTTGCTGCTGCAGCTGTTGCTGCTGGCTGTGGGCTGCCGACCCCATACTCATGCCTTCCAACGCGCCCTGGCGTTTTGCGGTTTCCGCGTTGCCTCCTACGTAGGCTGGGCCTGCCAAAATATCCTCAAAAGCCTTTCTGAACTGGGTAGCGCTCCACGTATCGTACGAAGTGTTGAGCAGGCGGAAGAGACAGACAACCAACACCACAACGAACCGCAAGCAAAACTTCAAAGTACCTACCAAATGCCACAAACCCTCCCAAGAAGCCCCACACCCTGAGGGAGTTGTTGTGATCGCAGGGTCGGAAGGGGCCACTTCGGGCCTCTTGCCACTACCGGGGCCCGAATTCGTGACAGCCAGCCGCTCCATACCCCTAGACGAAAGGGCACCACCACTCGGCTCCTGAAGCTCTGGACGGCAAGGCCAAGACCGTAGCATCACCTTCTGCTGTTGCAAATGCTGCTGCGGGGGTTCCAGCTGGGAGGGCTGCTGTTGCTGATGCCGGGCAGCAGCATGGCCCGTGAAGGCAGAGGCTACCTGCATGTGTTGGTGGCGTTTCCCTGTGATAAGAGGATGGACGAGCCCCTTCGGGATCCCTGATAAGTGTGATACGCTTTGGGAGCTGCTCGGTGGTGCAGCAGTAGTTGAACCAACGCAGGAAAGACTGGCGGTATTGGCTTGAGAGGTGTCTGCGTAGCAGCCGAGAAGACCTGCTTTTTCAAAGGAAGCTGTTAGCTGTGAAAGCTCCTGCTGATCTGAGGCATCAAGCTGCAGGCATTCGTCATCTGCATCTTCCAAATCAGCATGTGCACTCCCTGCGCTCGTAAGCGGGTCTCGAACGGTCCAGCTGCTGCTTAAGCTCCCTTGCATTCGCTGCTGCTCCTGCAGCGACTTTTGCTGCTGCCGCAGTCTCGATAGCGAGCCTGTGTGGCCGTTCTCAACCTGCCAGGAATGGTTCGAACTGCCCGCAAAGGATCCTTCATGCTGCAGGATGGCACTATTGGAAAGCGTAGACGGGGGTTGCTCCAATTGCAGGTTCTTAGGGGCTGAAGTGACCCGGGTTGGGCGTAGAGGAGGACCCTGGCGCACAGTGGCAGCCCGTATTTGGGCATGGGGTAAGGTGGGGGCAACATGCAGAAGAGCAGCTCTGCTCGGACTTTCGCTGCGTATGCGGGAAACCGGCATGGAGCAATTTGACCCAACGGGGCTTTCGTGAGGGTGTCCAACCCCCACGCTGTCGTCTCCCAGCTCTGCATTCCGGCTGCGGCGGCGCGAACTGCTTGTTGCCTTCATGTAGTTCCGCTGAGCGCGCCCACGTGGCTGTGAGGAGATAGTTGAGGAGGAGCGGCTCACTGAGGCACTGGGGCAAGGGGGGTGAGCTCGAAGGTTTCTGACGAAGTTCTGCGTCTGCGGATCCGTGCCGCATGCACTGGGACGACGCGCGGGAAGCGCGTCGTCGAAAATGGTGCTGGTGCGCTGCTTTTCAGCTATAGTTTGGGCCATTGCCCTCGCGGGCATTGAAGGCAGCGGCATCGTGAAATGAAGCAGGTGGAGGCTCAGAAACAGCGCCGAACTCCATAAACTGACGAAGCCTAAGGAGACGTCGCTGGCAGCTTAGGTGGCACACCGCCTTGGCGGTGTGGTTGTTGTGAACGTTGGAGACACAACACGCCCACTCCAGGCTGTAGGCTTAGGGCAACTCCGACATTTCAGTTTGTCACATCTGCCTGTTTCTGGTCCTTTACTCGAAGCAGGGTTGAAACCTGGCACCAGCACGCGGGCAAGGGCAGTTTCTGTCCTAGACCACTGGGATGCAGAGCGCAATAGGGAAAATAGAGAGGAGAATGTGGAGAGAGGCGTCGGCGAGGCATCTTCCTGCCTCTGCGAAAAAAGACAAAGGATGAAAAGTGGTGGAAAAATCAAGCTGGCAAATAGACAACGGTTGTGTAGGGCGATCCGTTTCCCGGATGGGGCTGTGAACGTTGGGCATTACGGGGTGGGGTTGTGCACAGTGTTATTCTGTGTCTTACCCATTTTAGCAGAATATTTTGAAATGGTACTCTCTCTGTTTAATCTCATTACAACAATAGTGTCTGGCTACAGCTTCCCTGTTTCGTGGCTCTGCAGGGGATGCCGCTGCAACTTGGGCAGGCACATCCGAGCTACCAACACGATGCCGCAAACAGAGCTACAACGATGTCACACAACATTGAAACGTCGTCTAAGTGTTATTTGGGCATATGGCTCGATACCGGCAGATACGTCCGCGTACCTGCGGGCTGGCAATAGGTGGAGCTGTCTGAGGTACGGAAGTGTGCGCATGTGGTAGGTGGTATTTGTACTTGCGTGCAGGTTGGCCACAAAGCTTCAAGTATTCACCAATTGTCTGCATTCTTAGCACATACATTATAATCTGGCTTGGGGGCGCTTGCACGTGGGCTTCCCCTATAGCGCGCGTTGCAGCGATGTGAGCTCTACGCCACAACAGCACAGTTCTTTGTGCCGCTTTCCCCATGAAGCCCTGTAGACTCTGTCGAGGGCAGGTGATCCTTGGAACTCTCATAGTTAGATATTTTTGCTGCCGCTGGCGACAGTCCTTATTGACAGGATATTGAACAGGATATGAAGTGTGCATATTCGATGAGTCTATCAATGAGAGCGTAGTTGCTATTGAATCGTCTAACTGATGGTAAAACCACTATGAAATCCACTGGGATATCTTTCCATATCCCCTCAGGAATCACTCTGCAGAATTCGGTTTTGACGGTGTTCCGAGGCTTTGCTGCTGGGATTGCGGCAAAGCGAGCAGACATTAATCGGCTGAGGGGCATAAGGGAGGCCGCCCAAATGATCACGGAACTAGCTCAAGTGCTGCGTTCACACCGCCGTGGACAATTAAAGCATTATTGTGTATTTTCAGTAATGCGTCTGTGCGAGGAGAAGCTGGGACGTAAAATTGGCGGAGTCCATGGTTCGTCTGGTACCACAGAAGATCATCTCCAAGGTGGTAGTACTTGGTCTGCTATCCGTTGTTGAGATTAGCGAGAACTGCGGCTTCGTGGGTATCAAAGAAATGAGCAAGACGAAATTCAGAAAGGCGAGAAGGACTGTCGTTGGCAAGAATCGTTGCAGACTATTTTGCCTGACATGTACGGCGTCGATAGAATGAGTCATGGACTACGCTTAATATCTTGGTATACTTGACTGTGGAGTCGCACTGTACTGGGAGGGAAAGCCACATATCAACTCATTCCCTATCGTAGCCTTGAGAACTTTTCATCAGGAAGCTTGGCGTTGCTCCGGGAATGTGTTCCATCCTGTGCATTGGATCCGTAGAAGGTGGCTAGCCCGCTGGCAGTTGTTTCGTATTTAGTACGTTTGAGAATTCTCCCTTCAAGCGTACCCACTCCTGGCATTTGTATTGGGCCTAATCCACCTGAACTGTAGTCCTCTTACGACCGCCATGATGGAGTGTATACAGTTTTCCGTCACGCGCCCAAGTGCCTCTGCACTGCGTAGGAGCCCCCTCGCTTTCTTTTCCTTGGGATACTGCTTCTACTCCTGCTACGGTTGAGGGGGTAACTGCAGTTTGAAGCGCTGAGATTGGTACTTTCGTACCGCTTCCTAGCACATGGATCTTGATACTGTCGTCAGGGGCGCCCATGTGATCCTTTCGTTCGGTCACCCATGAGATCCTTACGATAATGTACTGAATTGGTCGAGCATAAACGTGCCATGTTATCGTAGTGTGACTCATTTCAGGTTTGCAGCCCCATCTAACGCTCATAGGTGTGCTGATACTTGTTCCCTGCCCGCCATCCGCGAAGCGTATGGGCAGAGGGTGTGTGTCGTTTCGAATCCCTACTTAATTTTCCCCAGGGACGTGAAAGTGGGGTTTCCTCTCGCTGTATGCCCACGTCCCCCAGCATGTCAGCGACTTCAACCTTTTCATCACTTAGTTCCCTCTCTGGAGGGCAGCCCATTGGCGATTGCCTACTTTGGGGGGAACCCTCCGGCGAACCAATTATATCGAAGCACCTCGTCCACTATTGGACTTCTTTTGACTAATGACTGATACTTCTAGAACCAGTGTTCTACCGGCAGTTTCCCTCGCTTAAGATTCCTCAATTGAAATAATATCTGTTCCCCTGCACTCCTGGTAGTAACCCTACATTGCACTGCATGCTTGAAAACTTCCACGGGCTGGAAGTGCTCAAGCAATGTGGAACCCTTGCTACACCCTTGCTGGGGTGTAGCCACCGTTCTGGTCTGTCCCGTCCTAACAAGGAAGCTGCCAGTAACAGTTGCAGTATTTCGGGTCCGTTTAGAAGACAGAGGGATAAGCCGGGGAAACCATGGACTCCTCCGCTGCCGGTGTCTCCGGATGGCGACGCATTATCTAGAAGTCTACAGAGGCGGAAGTATCCTTAACGGACTGTTCTTGGTGGATAGGCGTTTTCCGCATAATCGGGTGCATGGATTGAGCTTGGTGTAACTCAGAGAGGCCCGCGAAAGCTGGTCGCCTACCCAAGAAAGCATATATCATGAACATATCCAATACGCGGGAGGAGGAGGAGCGCTTGATGCCCTAATAAAGACTCTTTTGTGCATATATTTCTAAACCACATTTGTTACTACTGACTTCTGTGCTGCACGCCGTCCAGCTGTTGGCGTGATGCCTATCCTTCGTACCTACACTGACGCACCATAACCTGCTATCAAGTGTTCCAGGAACCTGCGCCCGTATCCACGGACCTTCGTGGGCTGCAACAGTTCCAAAATACTTAACGTGAGAGGGCTGGCAAAGCTTCCTAAAATGCTGTTGACCGCCGCCCCCGTGCCCGTAACTACTCTACACACTGTACTGTTGTACTGTACTGTACACACTACGGCCCTGGGCCCGGTGCGAGATGAGGCACCCTGGAACAGGTTGCAACGCGCCATGGCGCAAGTGGTGCTGCAGTGCAGGCTGCTACCCCATCACAGCCAATCCACCTTTCCCTGCACGCAGTAACATTGTAGAGAATTGGTAGGCACTTACTTGGCCCTATATAATTTAGCCTCTTGCCCCCTAGTGTGTGCCCCGCGTTCGGTCATGTCACAGCTCCCCTCCTCCGGTAGTAGTAGTTGAGTGATGCACAACACCAAACATAGCTAGCATAACATGCACCTGGCATTCTCCAAAAAGCCCTATGAATTCCTTTGAGAACCATGGGATGCAGGGAGTTCTAACTGCACCCGTACATTGCCCGCGAAGGGAACAGATTGAAGGAGTGCTATAGACAGAGTTAGAAGGGAGGACGGTCGCAATGCAACTCACCTTCTCAATATAATACACATTCGAGGTTGACTACAGGAGGATGCTGTGACGCTTTCTGTAGATGAGACTCTCTGTGATGCCAGTGAGCGGTAGTTTGAGGCAATATGAGGCGACGTTTTTTGGGGCTTTCATATGCATGTACTGACGCTGTTTACGCATAGCACGGCAATTCAATTCATAGATAAGATGGAATGTGCCATTCTTTTCATTTTTTGAAGAAAATTATATATGCAGGAAGGTTCGTGACCAGACCTCGTTCTGGGAGAGCTGGAAAAATTACCGAAAACTCACCATACAGTAGCAGGGCCGCAAAGGAGGGCCGCAACCTGCAATTGTGGTGGAAAGTCCCCTTTCCTTCCAAGCCCACGCGCTTCAATAGCATAGTTCGCTCCTCCACCGCTGTTCACACTGGCGCATGGAGCACCTGAGAGTGAGAACCACGCATCACCACACGCACTACGACGCAGGCATCGAAACTCGCGTATCGGCTCCTTCGCTCAAGCCTAGCTTCCATTTCGGTTCCGTAGACGCTGTGAGGGGTACATTTGCTCCCCCCTGCTGGTGTGGCCCCTTGGGATGCGGCCCGTAGATGACCACTGCAGTGACTCACGGGCCATGATCGTTTCGCCCTCTCCGCAAGGAGGCAGCGCGAGCAACGCAGATGTTCTGCCGTCTGCTGCAGAGATCTTGGATGCACAGCGAGATGGGAATTCTGACGTCAAATCAGTTCCCAGCAAACGGACCCGAACTGAAACTGATGAAAATGCCTCATTGTTGGAAAAGCTATTGGAGGAAACTGAGGCTGCAGATGCCAAGGAATATGTTCCACTTAAAAAGCGCAAAGCAATACGCGAGCGGTTGCTGAAAAAGCAACTGCAGGCGCTCAACGTACATTTGGAGACAGAAGAGGCGGCACCAGGTTTCGCCGAATCTGACCAAGATGAAGAAACTAAACAGAGAGAAGCGAAGCAGAAGGAAACTGGTATGCAGTGAGACCATCCACAGGCCTACAGCGTCATAAAAACCCCGTTTTCCTGACATTACGAACGGAATGACGTGGCGGTACGCATGCAATCCTTGAGAGAGTGGGTCTGTTGCTCTTTGCAGCCATGTCAAAGGCCCGTCTCGACTTTAGGAAAACGCTCCTCGCGACAAGTCGCAAGCTGCGGCAGGAAGCAGAAAAGAACAAAAAGGATGTTGTGCAGGAAATCGAGGAGGAAGAACAACGCATTCTGGAGCAGGTGGGGAGAAGACAGTTATACTGCGATCAGCCCGAAACAACGATACTGGACAAAAGCACACAGATTCGTTGACGTAGCACCCCTTTTGGCTGCGCAACACACCTGTTTGCTCTGTGGAAACCCTTGTGCCCCTTGGCCTTTCAGGTGTCGAAATCACTGGGAGCACCTTTGCAGGGTGTCAGGGAGCGTGCCAAGGGTATTGTCTATTCTAAGCGAATGGCCACTTCATGGACAATGCCTGCTAAATATCGTGAGATGACTGATGCAGAGGCGAAGGAGGTCCGGGAACGCTTCTTTGTCGATGTAAATGGGACGGATGTGCCACCGCCGTTCCGCAACTTCAAAGACATGCGCTTCCCCCAACCGATTCTAGATGCTCTAAAGAAGAAGAAGATCACAGCACCCACCC
Organism: Eimeria sp. OTU-Y; assembly: GCA_904066245.1. Classification (NCBI taxonomy): domain Eukaryota; phylum Apicomplexa; class Conoidasida; order Eucoccidiorida; family Eimeriidae; genus Eimeria; species Eimeria sp. OTU-Y. Next base: position 4,615 of record CAJFCZ010000459.1, on the reverse strand, counting down.
AGATTCAGATGCAGGTATGGTGGCCGATCGCGCTCATAATGCTGAATACACACATTTTGGGCAGTAGGAAAGTGCTACACGCGCCCTATTAGCAAGAAGGATCGACTTGCCTCTAGAGAGAAACTACAGTGAAAGGATCAGCTGTCTGTCTAGTGGGCAAGATCCACCACACTTTATGGATATCCGAGTTGTGTAGTGCGTCAATCCAAAATGCAGGGTATCCCGGCACTTCTACAGGGACGGGATTTGATCGGTATCGCCTTCACGGGCAGTGGAAAGACCCTTGTCTTCACTCTGCCTATGATTATGGGGGCTCTCGAGTCAGAAATGCGTTCCCCTTACATCGCTGGTAAGATGCATATGGTATGCAACACACCTGAAGTTGGACACCGTCTTTGTCTAGGGTACGTTGTGCATGCTAAGTGCATATTCACAGCGAGTGCTCCACCGCAAGTTTACAACACTGGAAACGCTTTTCTGGCTCAGGAGAGGGTCCTTGGGGGCTGGTGGTTTGCCCTTCGCGGGAGCTAGCTAGCCAGACCACTGATGTGGTAAACTTTTTTGCAACTGCCCTTCACGAAGGCGGATACCCGCACCTTCGGTGCCTATGCATGATTGGAGGAGTTAGTACTCAAGAGCAGGTGTGTTTGTGTCTGTGTGTATCTGGGAAGTGTCTTTACACAATTCACTGTCTCTTGCGCAGCTGAGTAGGCAAATTCGCGTCAGATGGTCTTCTGCATCTGTTGAGTTGCGGTCTACGGGTGCCATATGGCCTTGGGCTTCCGTGGTACAGTGTGTAGCTTGACATGGCTGGAGTGGTACCCTAACCTCCGCAGTGCGTATTCTGGTTTTCAGGCGGCATTCATACGGAACGGAGTGCACTGCGTTGTGGCAACTCCAGGAAGACTAACGGATATGCTCAATAAGAGGCGTATGGGGCTCAACCAGTGCCGGTATCTGGCGTTTGATGAAGCCGACAGGTGGGACTTCTCGGAATAAACAGCTAGCTTAGTCGCTGTCTCAGACAAAAATCTGGCGCACTAAACTGTTTCGCATGCCCCTTCTCCCCGCCTTTGGGTCACGTTGCAGAATGGTGGATATGGGTTTTGAAGAGGAGGTTAGAAATGTTCTGGATTGCTTTGGCCACCAGCGACAGACTCTTTTATTTTCTGCTACCATGCCTCGAAAGATTCAGGAGTTTGCGAAGTCTGCGCTTGTTGATCCAATAGTCGTCAACGTCGGCAGAGCAGGTGCGAATGAGTGCTCGCACACGCATGCATGCATACATTTGAATGACGTTTTGTGGGCGTAATTCACACCTGCGGAATGCTGTGGCATTCCTGTTGGCATGCCACTTGCTAATTAGTCAACCGCTACCCCCTGATGGCGTTGTCTCCCCTTTCAGCTGATATTTCTTGCTGACTAACTGGCCAGCTGTGCATGCATTCAGGTGCTGCAAACTTGGATGTTATTCAAGAGGTTGAGTATGTTAAGCAAGAAAATAAGCTCCCATACCTCTTGCACTGTCTGCAAAAGACAGAGCCTCCGGCTTTGGTATTCTGCGAGAACAAGAAGGATGTGGACGATATCCAGGAATATCTACTGTTGAAGGGTGTCGAGGCTGTTGCGATTCATGGGGGGCTTGCTCAAGAAGAACGCAGCGAAGCTGTTCGTCTGTTTAAGTGCGCGAATTTCATCAGTTGCCTGGCAGAGATGCTGATTACCCCACGCCGAAGTGCTGACTGCAGGTGTGTTGGAGCTGCACTTCCTCTTGTGTTATGATGGCATGCCGCATTCAGGGAGGGGAGGAAGGACGTGCTCGTAGGTACAGACGTAGCCTCGAAAGGACTCGATTTTCCAGCGATTCAACATGTAATTAACTTCGACATGCCCAAGGAAATCGAAAACTACGTACACAGGATTGGACGCACTGGTCGATGCGGGCGCACGGGCGTGGCAACAACCTTTATTAACAAGAATTCTGAAGAAACAGTCCTTTTGGATCTTAAGGCACTGCTGATAGAGGCAGGCCAGAGAATTCCTCCATTCCTTGATGCTTTAGACAGCAGGGGCTTGAACCTTAAGGTATGCCGATTAACTTTCATAGCAATGTGCTGACCTCACTGAACTCAGCATTAAAGTTATTCTTGAATTGCTTGCATATTTCGCTGGTGTCGATTGATGTTTATTGAAGAGAGCTACTATGTCGTGGCATTCATGCAGGAAATTGGAGGTGTCAGGGGTTGCGCTTATTGCGGTGGTTTGGGCCATCGTATTGGGCAGTGCCCCAAGCTAGAGAGCCAGAAACGACAGACCCAGGGATCAACGGGTAAGGACTATTTGACGTCGGGATCGCGCTATGGCGGTACTGGCAAGTACGGTGGAGAGTGGTAAAGTTTCAATATAATCTTGTTGTTCCCTGTACATTCTTTTGGCCAGTACGAACAATCTTTCGGGTGGCTTCCTGCAGCTATGCGTACTTGTTAAAAACTTTACACTTTAGATGCGAACATTACCGTCAGATGGTTTTCCATACAGTAGAAGGTAGCACATGATATACTGCGCAGCCGGCATCGCAAGATGAATGAACGGCAAAAACTCCTCTTTCTGTCGTTGAGCCCTCAGTTCGCAATCATCTAAACATTTTCATGGTGGGCGTTTAATTAAATACTAGGCTTTGATCAAGCCAGCAATAGTCAGCTCAGGAGATCAAGCCGACTGAAAGCTTTGTAGATGGCAGCTGTGTTCACACATATAGCCTAGATACGCATGATGCATTTCGGCACACCATGAAGTATAAGAAACAATAACTTCAAACCGTGTTTTTTTTGTTAGAGGGTGCGGTTCTGTTTGCCCGGCGCCTACGGGCATGTCATCCATTCTAAAAGGCCCGGTCCGTCGCATTCCCTTGCCCAAGTAACCTCGTCGGCATACTCAGGCCTGCGTGTTCTGTAGGCGCTATTGCATACGTTGTATGGCTTGCGGCATCTGTCAGCGCGACTGCGCATGCAGACTCTTAGGGTTGGGCAGCAAAATAGACCTTTTTCGCATTGGGAGTCCCCTACACACTTTCCACACTGCTTCACGAAACCTTCCTTCCCATTACATGCCCAAGGAGGCAGGCCTGCAGAAGCAATTGTGGAGCTTTGAGGGGCAAAATCAGTACATTTGTGCGCGTAGGTGAACTAACGCTTCGCAATATACTGTCGGCTAGTGTGTTCTCGTGTGCCGCTGAGGACAATGGTCAGGGGATTGTCTTCGCCTGCACATTTGTAGGTCTGCTGAAATGTCACTATCTGCAAAAATGTCTGAATATCTCCTGCAGAAGACCTGAAAGGTGCACTTATCACTGCTGCCGTGACTCTCCGTTGGGGTGGATGAGTTAAGCTCGGGGTTGACGAGGATGTGGAACCTTCTGCAGCAGCACTGCATGATAGTCAACGAAATTTAGAGGGATGCTGTATACTCACTTGAACAGTTGACCCGCATACTAGTTAGGGCCACCGCGCAGAGAAAGGTGACCCACCGAAGCCACGAGGTCGCCCCTCTCCGTGCTGTACATCCTGCCATCATCTGCCGCAGGTTTTCCACAAGTTTCCCTAGCAAATTCCAACACTCGAAAAAACAATTGGATCGGCGGATACGCCTGTTTAATGCAACAAGCTAGGGGCAACGGGCACAGGAAGGGAAGGCACCGCTTGGTGCCCGACTCTGTGAAGATGCTGCTGCCCCTAAAACTGCTGCATAATAAGCTGAGGTGATCATATGCACAATTTACTGTGGAAACATCTACTTATTAACTTCTATCATGATGCTGCGCTGTATTCATGTTCACTTTCGCGTGTAATGCAGAACTCCCGACCGTATCCCTCCCCCTCTGTGGACAACGTAAACGTAGCCTGCTTTCCTTTTATGACGAAGCAGAGCGTGTGTAGTCTATACTCTGTTTTGTCTGCTATGTGGTTGTATTAAACAAGGAAATAAAGTGGGGCAGCAGCAAAATTGTGACAACGGGACAACTTAGTCACTTCCTAACTCCAGATCTAAGTAGCCCCAGCACGGACTTCCCACGCCATCTTAGTTATGGTTGATTGACTGCCTATTTTCATCGCTTAGAAAGTGTCTTCCCATGCTACTCCACGTCGGCGATTTCAATTCTAGGTCATGCTTACTCTGTAAACCTCCATACCCACAACCAACAGGCTGTTACTCTTAGCATACCCAAATACAAGTGAATAAACAATACCACGAGCAAAACGCCGTGCTGCGCACACTATTGAGCAATATAGAGTCCAACCACATGGCGACGTCTACGCCGATCAGTGGCCCCCAGATGTCTACGCCTATCCGCAGAAGACCGTCCTCAGGACTATATATTCGAGTAGGATGTTCGCACTGCATTTTGAAACAGCATGACGCAGTAACTGTTTGCCATACAGCCCACCTCTAACGCGCCAACAATGGACCTCCTCCTCTGGAAACCGAACGTCCCCCCCTACAAAACTAACACCCAACCAACACCTAAACTAACAGAACTAATAGGCAAACTACTGCATCCCAACAATAAGCCTATCACTATTGTACCTATCTCTTAAACACATCTAACCCTCCCAAC
>CAJFCZ010000458.1:0-12336 GCA_904066245.1 Eimeria sp. OTU-Y | reverse complement strand
GGGCAGAACGTATTGAGATGCCATGGGGTGTGTGTTGCATAGCACGACTGGTGCGTGGAAAAGGTCGTTTGTGTTGCTGTGAGAGAACACCTTCTCGGTCTAGTTGCATGCAGTTACAAAGACGGCAGGGACAAGTTGTGTTTCACTATGCTTGATTTCTCGCTGGCCGCAATTGGCATGAAGGTGCAAGTTGACATTCGTTTAACAGGTGCGGATACCTTGATTTTTCTGGCTGACAGTGTGCGCAGCAACACTTAACGGCGTTGCCTCTCGTTGACAGATAGAACTGAGACAGTTCGACGAGCCACGTTTCCACGCCCTCTACCCGTTGGTCATCCTCTGGGGAAGGGGGATAGGTCTCCGCTGTTTGCCTGGCGCAGTTGACTTGGCATCGACAGGTGTTTGGTTGTGCGTGCAGACTATGCGTCTTTAACCCAGACGTATGGTAATGAAGCGGGACAGCAAATGCATTCACCGGGTTTCTGTTTCCAGCATTTGTATGCTGCAATTAAATGAAGCGTAAGATGCTCCACGCGACATCGGTTAAACATCCGGCAGGATTGTACGGCACAGCATGCAGGTCAACGTACGCTCGTCAGTGTGTCGTTTTTAGTACAGGCTCCAACAACCCGTCCATGTATGCGCATTTGTTTGTTTGGCATGTGGAACATTATGCTGCATTGATCCTCGCATCTAAGTGCATTGCTGGGTGTGAGTGTCAGAAGGAAAGCACCCGAGCAACGACATCCAAACGTTGCAGCAAGTGCGCCGCATGTTCAAAGTGCCAGGGTGCAGTCAATGCGCGGCTTCATTGTACTTGCGTACAAGCTGTGTGAGCTTGCATGCAGGGCAGAACGTATTGGGATGCAATGGGGTGTGTGTTGCATAGCACGACTGGTGCGTGGAAAAGGTCGTTTGTGATGCTGTGAGAGAACACCTTCTCGGTCTAGTTGCATGCAGTTACAGAGACGGCAGGGACAAGTTGTGTTTCACTATGCTTGATTTCTCGCTGGCCGCAATGGGCATGAAGGTGCAAGTTGGCATCCGTTTAACAGGTGCGGATACCTTGATTTTTCTGGCTGACAGTGTGCGCAGCAACACTTAACGGCGTAGCCTCTCGTTGACAGATAGAACTGAGACAGTTCGACGAGCCGCGTTTCCACGCCTTCTACCCGTTGATCATCCTCTGGGGAAGGGGGATGGGTCTCCGCTGTCTGCCTGGCGCAGTCGACTTGGCATCGACAGGCGTTTGGTTGTGCGTGCAGACTATGCGTCTTTAACCCAGAGGTATGGTACGGAAGCGGGACAGCGCATGCATTCATCGGGTTTCTGTTTCCAGCATTTGTATGCTGCAATTAAATGAAGTGTAAGATGCTCCACGTGACATCGGTTTAGCATCCGGCAGGATTCTGCGGTGCTGCAAGCAGCTCAACGTACGCTGGCCAGTGTGTCGTTTTTAGTTCACACAGGTTGCACCAGCCCATGGCTGTATGTTTATTTGTTTGTGTGGCATGTGGTATGTTATGCTGCATTGATCCTCGCATCTAAGTGCACTGCTGGGTGTGAGTGTCAGAAGCAAAGCACCAGGGCGGCGGCATTCAAACGTTTAGGTGCACGTTTACGTTCGTTTAACAGGTGTGGACACCTTGGTGTTTCGATCCGGCCATACGGAAGTGCGTAGTGGAGATGTTGCTAAGCTGCCGCTTGGTCGGCTGCCTTATTTGCCCCGTTGCAAGCAGTGTAAATCGGTGCTTGGGGTTTCGGTACGCATGCGTGAGCCCACCGTTTGTGAGTAGTGCCCGCAAAGTGTACGGGGCGTGACGAAATTGCGGCATACCTACGTGGTCGTCGCGGCATGCAGAAGACGTTTATAACGTGGCTTATTAATAGGGTTTGGTTGTGAGCAGCATACTCTCTGCTGTGAAGAACGCCTATCAACGAGCAGCGCTAGCGCTAGGCCTTGCCTTCTGGCGTATCCCGCTTCTTATTCTAATAACTGTTTTTTCTGGCTCGAACACGTGTGGGCCTTTTTCTCCGGGAAAGCCTGGGATGCTGGACATTGCATATCTATCTTCGTTACCGCTGTTCTGCACAAGCTATAAGGCGTGGGCTTGGACGGTTGACTGGTGTACGCTGATGCTACTTAAGGACTGTGGTAAGTCGGGACCGTTGCATGCAATTAATGCGCTAGGAGTATGACTCTTCGCTCAGGTCTTCAATGCAAGAGGCTGCATGCTGCCAGTAATGCTAGGTGTTCAGGAGATGTACTGGAACTAGTCAGTCTACACCTTGTGCACTTCGTTTGCCGCGTGAAGCTGTGTGGTGGTTGAAAGGTGCATCACCCGCCTGTGTGATCCGTATGCAGTGTAATATGGCGTGTTTGAGTCGCCCACGGGACAGCTTACTGCCGTCTGGCTGGCTATCTTAGTGCATTATTTGTTGTGGTTCCAGACAGGCAGCCAGTGCTGGCTCTGTGTTGTGTAGACCCAGTTCAGTTGCCATGCATTCGATTTAATATTCAATGCCGTCTTTGGCTTCATTGAAGCTAGCTGTTGGCTGTATTCCAGTGACCCCTTCAACCGTCGAAGGGCTATTAGGTTTTTTTGTGCACTCATAACGATTATGCTTAGGGTTAAGTGCAATCGCTGTGTGGGATACGGATTACTGCATTGGGGTGACGTTTGTTACCCGCAGCACTATGCTTGGATGCAGTAAGGAGCTTGACACTAAGATCCGTCTGCTATTTGCGAATTTCCAAGGCATCAACGAGAGAATCCTTGACCGTGGCACTTGCCTGAGGTTCTGCCTCTGGACCGATACCCTCAATAACATACTGCTGCCATTGGAAGCCCTAACGAACGCAAAGCTTTCTCTGCGAGGCGCACTCTGAATGAGTCGTTTGAACTTCACTTCTCATGCAGCGTTTTCTCTGCTTTTTTCTTACTGAAATTTGGAGCGTTTGTGCCACATGAGTTAGAGCGACTTCCAAAGCAGGTTCCTGCTAATGTACTTTGCCGGAGCGTAGGCAAGCGCTTGCTGCGAGGCATCTGCAAACCCCGTTAGCAGTGCACAGGCTGATCAAATGTGATAAGTCAAGAGACCAGTTCCGTGGGTAACCGAGGTGCTGTGGCGATAGGCGCGTCATCTGCGATAATAGTTGCGTTGGAATGCGTCTGTACGATTGCCCTTCAGCAGCACCTAACGGATTCGTTGTTGGAGGCGAGGGCGGAATCGGTTGTGTGAGGAACAACAGTATCAACCTTTCTGGCTAATGGTGTAAACAAAGAACCTTTGAAGGGCACGATGCATAGCTGGTTGCAACACCCGAGCATGGTTGCTGCGTGGAGTGGTTGGTTTGGCTGTATTCCCTACTGTGAGATGATGTGACGACGGGTAACCACTGAAAGCTGCATGTTGCTATTGTGCACTCATTGTGCTACATTTACGTGTATTATGGACTGTGCAGGCCGGAATGCGACATACAAAGACGAAGTGTTGGCATGCCGAAGCACGCAGATGCATCGCCGCATTCGGATGTGTCTATATATGCACTAATTGGACTAATGGGCCGGACACCGCAGCCCCTACTCCATAGCAGAAAATGCCTTTTCTATGTGCGTGAAGATAAATCGCTTGCCGAATACCTGACGCAGCACGCTGCTGCCGTCTGCCACCACTTTTCTGGGAAACAGTTTTCTTGAGACGAATGATCTACGGGTTGCTTGATACTTCTCTTCAAACGATCATTTCCAAGCTTTTGATTCAGTTGCCTCTGTTATTAACTGCACTGGTGTCCGATTGTTGGTAGCTAAAAGGGTTGCCAGCGGCGACATTCCGGAAAGAAAGGGTAGATGCAACACTGCACATGCATGTTCTCGGTGCATTTCAACGTTGGTTTGTGTGCAGGCGGCTGCCAACAACCACAGCTACGTCGCCCTTTCAATGTCACTGGCGATTCGCAAAGGACGTGTCCCCCTGTTCGCTGCCGGCGGTTCCATGTCCTGCTCATTATCTTGTCGCTGTTGCCTGACTGTTGTTTCGTACTGCTCACTCTGCCTGCATCTCAGGGTAAAGCGCTCGACGCAACGGCACTCCGCCGCTTTTGCAGGAAGTGCGGTGCATGCGAGAGGGAGGGTGATGAGGGAGGCAAGAAGCGCTGTTGCAGAATTATCTCCATCGCGATGGCGGTGAAAGAATATGGGAACAGTGGGGCTAAGGAGGGTGAGTTTGCATCGCATTAGGGTTGTCTGCGAAGCAGGACGCTGTTGAAATGTTTGCCGGAGGGTGGGCAGACGTTTGTGGGTATGGAAATGCGACTTCGTCTACGCTGCAGAGGCGAATGAACTGTGGCGAGTCAGGATGTGCGTTGCGTGCGCTATAGGGCAGGCACGGAGACGGTCTGGTCATAGCTGTCCGTGCTGGAGCACATTGAAGCTTCCAGCAGCGTTTGACGGATGAGGCGTTGTGGACGAGGGGAGGAGCTGCTGCGTGCAAAACATTGCTATTTTTTTTTGTATGATGACAGTGATGAGCAGAGCAGCTGTGATGGAGGGCTAGCACAGTGGTGTGGAGTAGCCGAGCAGAGGTTTCGAGCCAGCTGTTTGAAGTTGCTTGGTCTTGTCGCAGCGGCGCCACGCTTGCGGCCTGAGCACATGAGGTTGTGTTGTCATTTGCAGTGCTTTTTCTGTCTGTTTTCTCTGAGGCGCTGAGACGTGGGAACGCGGCTTGCAACTCCAACCAGTGGCGACGATTTGGCACTAATGTGTGTTGCAGCATGCAGATGCTCCTGTGTATGCATTTTGAATTAGTACGCCTGTCAAAAGGGCATGTGCGACGAATTTGTTTTTAGTGTGAGAGGAGAGGCGTCGCTTAGGAGCGGGGTCGCTTGCCGAATGCCTGCAGCAGCCCATTGCTGCTGCCCACGATCACCGTTTGTGCAGGGAGGCTTGTTGAGGCGGATTGTGCAAGGTTTGCTCGACCATTTTTTTTCAGGAGGCGGTTTGGCATTATTCACCTCAGTTGCCTCTGTTGCTCGCTGAAGTGGAGTTTGATGACTATTAAATAGAGAGGTATCCACTCGTTTAATCTTGGATAGTAGACGCAACGCTGCGCACGTGTGTTTGCTGTGTACCTCGACCGGGTTGTGAGCAGATGCGGCTGTCAGCAACGTGGGTGGCTTCGGTTTATGAATGCCACTGCCGTTTCCAATTGGACGTGTTACCTTGTTGACTGGGAACAGTTCGATGCACTGCCCATTATCTTGTCTCGGTTGCCTGACCGTTGTTTCGTACTGCTCACTCTGCCTGCATCTCAGGGTAAAGCGCTCGACGCAACGGCACTCCGCCGCTTTTGCAGGAAGTACGGTGCATGCGAGAGGGAGGGTGATGAGGGAGGCAAGAAGTGATGCGCAAAAAGAGCGTATCCTGGGTGTCGCTGTGGATCGCATGCCATAATGGTTGCAGCAGAAGTTCAGTGTCAGTACACTGGGTGGGGCATGCGTTTACTAGAGCTACATTGTGATGGGGGATGGTGCAAGGTGCGTTCGCCACAGGATCCCGGGGACGGTCAGCCGGGTGCAACGGCTCATGGGCAAGCAGCGAATAGGGGGTTTGGTTTAGCATGCATTGATGCATTGCACGGGTACTGTAATGCTTCGCTTGCGGTCATGGTGTTTAGCTCAACAACCACGGTCCTCGTGATGCGGGTAATAGCCTGGCTATTTAAATACAGTCAACATTAGTAGTTCTTGATCACACGTACTTTGTTTTCGTTCTATTATTGACGGTCCCTGCACGTACTTGGTAGGGTAGTTGCGCGAACCTCACGGACTATGGGGAGCTGCACAGCCTTGCACTGCCGTCAGGGCACTCGCGCATTGGCGAGTCGCGGACTCGTCTCTCTCGCATAGGAATCATGCCATTCTGAGTTTTCTGCTTCTTAAAAGGCCGTACGGGAGAGCACGTGTTCGCAACGTTGCTGAAAGTATTTGTAATGAATCGTTTCGCCTCTGCAGCAGCTGAAGGAAGCGCGTGCTGCTGCGTCCACTACGGGTTTCACTGCATTCTTAACTACAGTGTTTCTTTTTTGGATGGATGCGCTGCCGCTACAGTAATAATTAAGAGATCGTTGTTGGCGTCGCTCAGTCGTCCGCGCTTCTCGACTCTAAGAGGCTCAGCTTGTCACCAGAGTTGCTTATGGTTTCGTTATTGCAGCTTGGCGTTGATGCAATAAAGAGCTTAGTAAATGGCATGACCAGCTTACGCACTGAGGGGTTCTCCACATCGGAATGCATAGGTATATGCACGTGCATCAGCTCTCAAACTGGAATATTTTAAGGCTGTGCTTGGCCTTTTGGAATGATTATCTTGTCTTTTGGAAACCAAAACAATTAACTGGTTGTTTTATAGCGGGGCTGGCTCCACAAGCACGCACTTACACTTACAAGCACACGCATACCTAAATACGCAAACACGGCAGGGGCCCCATGAGAGGAGGAACTGCTGAGGGATTTCTACACACTTGAAGGTAGCATTCAGGGGAAAGCGAAGCGATCTACACTCATGTGGCTCAATGTTCCAGCCCACGAACGAAGGCACAGTGGTGACCGCTTCTCGTTAATGAACAGCCTGTGGGTTGGAACAATGCTAGACGAACTAAAGACGTTCCGGCCCACAAGCTGTTAGTTTGTTTTTGGCGTTGCAACTAGTTTCCTTTCTGTTTCAAGAGGAACGTGGTATGGTTTGAATATTCTGTGTCTCTTGGTGTCGGGAACGGGCGAGCGTTGGTGGATTTCCATCATTTCGGAAGAACCATTGCACGACTTTCACGCAGTATAAAGTGTCCTGCAAGCGGACCCAAATGGAAGTAAATTCACATTACTCATCACATGGGATTAGGCATTATTGGTTCGTTACCTGCCTCTCGACGAGATTTGTGTGCATGAGTGGATTGGAAAGGTGCCTTCGATTTTTGTTGAGGATTTGCACTGTAGATAGCATGTGTATCTGCGTTGGTATTGCAAGCAGCACGTGCTGACATGGGTAATGGATCATTTCAAGAGATTCTCTGTAGTGCGGTGCCTGCTCCCGCGAAGTGCCCTGCGGGAACTGGCATGTGCGACAACGGCGGCGTCTAGGGAAGTACAAGCATGCACGGAGTTCGTGAAAGGCAACAGCCATCAACGAGCCTACCCACTAGCGTTATGGAAAGCGTGGAAGGTCTGGAATCTGTTAGAGACACCCGTATAATTAGTTAGTGCGCTCGATTCGTCAAGACGAAGCTGTTCTACGTTCGATGATGTTTTTCCACAGTCTAGATTAGGTGCAGATATGGGCGACTGTATGCGGACAATCCCCAACTAGAAGTCTGCACTTTGCGCAGGTCCCTGTATTGGGCCGCATGGCAGGCTCTCCCACAGAGACGGAGTGAAATGTATTTTTCCTTGTTTCTTTCTTGACAGGAAGACAGTGCTTTCCCGGGGTTGTTCTTATATAGTGGATATGACGTCCAACGCATCAAAGGAACACACAAGCAAGACAATGCGTATGTAAGGACTTTTGGGGCGAGGATCGCATTCAAGTGCAGCTAACGCTTTTTTCAGGGCAGTTGATTTCCTTTATATTCTGGAGGCTGCTCCCGTTAAGTGCCCTGCGGGAACTGGCATGTGGGACAACGGCGACGTTTAGGGAAGCATGAGCATGCAAGGAGTTCGCGAAAGGCAACAGCCATCAACGAGCCTACCCACTGGCGTTATGGAAAACGTGGAAGGTCTGGAATCTGTTAGAAACACCCGTGTAATTAGTTAGTGCGATTGATTCGTCAAGACGCCGCTGTTCTACGTTCGATGATGTTTTTCCACAATCTAGATTAGGTGCAGATATGGGCGACTGTATGCGGACAATCCCCAACTAGAAGTCTGCACTTTGCACAAGTCCCTGTATTGGGCAGCATGGCAGGCTCTCCCACAGAGACGGAGTGAAATGTATTTTTCCTTGTTTCCTTCGTGACAGGAAGACAGTGCTTTAGCGGGGTTGTTCTTATATAATGGATATGACGTCCAACGCTTCAAAAGAGCACATAAGCAAGTTCATGAAGGTTTCATCACACAGCTTGCTGAGGTGGTGCGGAGGTTCAGTTGAGGGTCGCGCCGAATCTCGTTGCACATGTAGGCAGTAGGCAGCCATATTCGCCCGGCTGTTCTGGATAAATTTTTCTATTAGCGAGTACATGCTAACTCTGTAGGCCATTCGATGCATGTATCCATGCTTCGTGAGACACCAAAGGGATTGGGAGTATGCGGAATAGGCACATTCTCCTTATCGGACAGCCATACAATTTGCGCTTGCACACCGCGGTAGCATGTCTGTTATATACATTTCGCGTATACGGAATAAACACGAAACGGCGTGTACGCTCCAGTAGGTGACATATTGAACTGTATAGGCCTGGAAATGATTCCTGTTGCGGACAAAACATCATACCCAACGCGCCGCGTTAAGGTGAGGTATGTGAACCATAAGGTGTGTACAGATCATTGATTGACGGGATACTACATCCAGGGGGCACCTAGTCTGCAAAGACACGCACGAAGCTTCGCAATATTGTGATAATGATTGGGCACGCTACTTTTTCTGTTGCGCCATGTAGGTACTACTTTTGCTGTCGCCAACGGCAATACTATTTTTAGCATTTTTTCCTGATGGGGCTCTCCCCGTGCCTTGACGAAACATGAATATGGTTGCTCACGGAGCGCCACAGGTATTGATGTGCTCGTTTGCAATGTGTTTTGTGCCTGCGTTTTCTGAAGCGCTGAAACGCGGGAACGCAGTTTCCGCTGTTGAAGGGTTCACTGGAGCGTGGGCAGACGTTTGCGGCGATGGAAATGCGACTTTGTCGACGCTGCAGAGGCGAATGAACTGTGGCGAATCAGGACGTGCGTTGCATGCGCTATAGGGCAGCCACGGAAACGGTCTGTTCATAGCTGTCCGTGCTGGAGCGCATTGATGCGGCTAGCTACCAGCAACGTTTGACGGATGCGGCGTTGTGGACGAGGGGAGAACCTGCTGCGTGCAAACCTTTGCTATCACTTTGGATGATGACGGTGATGAGCAGAGCAGCTGTGACGGAGGGCTAGCACAGTGGTGTGGAGCAGCCGAGCAGGTGTTTTGAGCGAGCTCTTTGGAGTTGCTTGGTCTTGTCGCAGCGGCGCCACGCTTGCGGCCCGAGCACATGAGGTTGTGTTTTCATTTGCAGTGCTTTTTCTGTCTGTTTTTTCTGAAGCGCTGAAACGTGGGAACGCGGCTTGCAACTCCAACCAGTGGCAACTAATGTGTGTTGGAGCATGCAGGTGCTCCTGTGTATGCGTTTTGAATTAGTACCCCTGTCAGAAGGGCATGTGCGACGAGTTTGTTTTTAGTGTGAGAGGAGAGGCCTCGCTTAGGAGCGGGGTCGCTTGCCGAATGCCTGCAGCAGCGCATTGCTGCTGCCCGCGATCACCGTTTGTGCAGGGAGGCTTGTTGAGGCGGATTGTGCAAGGTTTGCTCGACCATTTTTTTTCAGGAGGCGGTTTGGCATTATTCAACTCAGTTGCCTCTGTTGCTGGCTGAAGTGGAGTTTGAAGACTATTAAATAAAGAGGTATCCACTCGTTTAATCTTGGATAGTAGACACAACGCTGCGCACGTGTGTTTGCTGTGTACCTGGACCGGGTTGTGAGCAGATACGTCTGTCAGCAACGTGGGTGGCTTCGGTTTATGAATGCCACTGCCGTTTCCAATTGGACGTGTTACCTTGTTGACTGGGAACAGTTCGATGCACTGCTCATTATCTTGTCGCTGTTGCCTGACTGTTGTTTCGTACTGCTCACTCTGGCTGCATGTCAGGGTAAAGCGCTCGACGCAACGGCACTCCGCCGCTTTTGCAGGAAGTGCGGTGCATGCGAGAGGGCGGGTGATGAGGGAGGCAAGAAGCGCTGTTGTAGAATTATATCCATCGCGATGGCGGTGAAAGAATATGGGAACAGTGGGTCTAAGGAGGGTGTGTTTGCATCGCATTAGGGTTGTCTGCGAAGCAGCGCGCTGTTGGAATGCTTGCCGGAGGGTGGGCAGACGTTTGCGGCGATGGAAATGAGACTTCGTCGACGCTGCAGAGGCGAATGAACTGTGGCGAATCAGGACGTGCGTTGCTTGCGCTATAAGGCAGCCACGGAGACGGTCTGTTCTAAGCTGTCCGTGCTGGAGCGCATTGATACTGCTACCTTTCAGCAACGTTTGACGGATGCGGCGTTGTAGACTAGGGGAGAACCTGCTGTGTGCTAAACATTTCTATTATTTTGCATGGGCAGAGCAGCTGTGACGGAGAGCCAGCACAGTGGTGTGGAGCACCCCAGTAACGGCGTTTTGCTGTCTCTACAGTATTGCATGGTTTTGCCGCACCCGTCAGCTGTCCTAATCATTCTTTGTCTGCTGCACATCTGCTCTGTTTCGCCGTGTGACCCTATTACTGCCACACCATTCTGTTTAGCATGGCGAACTGCAGGTATGCCATTCTGTTTAGCATGCGGATAGCATAGCTGCAGTTCGGCATGTTGACAGGGTCACCTACTTTGCATCCCGGTTCTCGGCTTCCCACACGCAGAGTTTCCGACGGCGATGTTGGAGTGCTCTCTTCCTGCACGTACGTTTGCTAGTTAGTCCCAAAACCTACAAAAACTACGAATACATACGTGTAGCAGCCTAGCCCCATGGGCGTGTCCTATTCGACAGACTGCAGGACCTACATCGGTGTGTACGCGTTGATAATCCAGAGTGTCTGAGCAATATTTAGAAGCTGACAAACTCAACGCGAATAAGCTTTCAGAGGATTCGATTGTGTGTAGCAACGAAGCCGTGCCCATGTATGCATGACAAGACTAATGAGCTGCAAATTACGCTTTGATGAAAATGCGTTTCTCGTTGCCCTGAAAACGTCACGGCCACCGTGTCAGGCTCGAACTTCACGCTGCCTGTAAAGAACCGATAACCACTATGTTTGCTGCAGCCAAACCGTGGCGTACACCCTTGTGCATGAATGCTAGCGCTTCCTTATTAGGAATGATGCCGGCAAAATTGTATTTGCCTCTGTACGGTGGGGTCTGTGAATTTTTCATGGCCTGCGCGTAACTAAAAACATTAGCTTGCGGTTGTTTAGCGTGTCAGCCTGCCAAGCTAGCGGTGTATCCATTGCTCATTTCGAGTGCCATTTATGCCACAGAAAATCCAAATTGCTGTGCAGCCGCTAACAAAGCGATCGATATGCAGAGGGTTTCACAGACCATTCGTGGAATCACACAGAGTTATCGAATGAGAGAGGGAGATTAATGGGGCGTAGTATACTAGTCATTTCGACGGTTAAGGGCTCCCACGCTTTCTGCTTTACGTTCATTGGACTCCTTTCTAAAAGAGATGTAACTAGGTGCTGGCAAACATCTTCATGCGTTAATAAATGTTTTCCAGGAGTTCTGTGACGGAACGCTTTGGAATTCGCAGAGAATCCAACGCAATGCTGAGAAAAGGCGGTTCAGGCTTGGTGCAAGTAGTAGCCTTGCTGTAGTCAGAGCGCTCCCTGGTTTCGGCCAACTCAATTATATGCCCTGTTCATGGTTTCGAAATGCTTTACATCGGATTCTCAGGCTAAAGAAAGCTGTGACTTTGATTAAAAACTGGATGAGGCGAAAAACACTCTGAAATGGTCGCAATATGTGTGTTAGCGTCCGATCCTACATACAGTTTTCTTCACCCGCTGAGTGAATTGTCTGGAGCGTTGCGGAGGCTAGTAGTGGCTTCCGCCATCATCCTAAAGATGTACTGACTAGCAAGGATCACTGCGTGCTACCTGCTTCTCGCAGGGATATCCTAAGCAGCAGGAAGTAGAGTAGACCGACATTGCACCAAAGTTTGTTTACGTTTCCGTTACTGGTATGGTCAGCTTTGTTGGCTTGTCTCATGGACCCTCGCTGCGTGTTTGGAAGAACAGTGCCTGATTAAAGAGGAAAATATGCAGCTTCCAACGTGTATTTAGTAATGCATTGTTGTGGGCAGCATGGCGTACGTATAACAGACGCAGCAGACGACCCCTATCAAAAATGGGGTGGCTAAGCGTGTTTACAGGCTGATACTCCATCTAGCACAGATGTTACCTACTGTGAAGGCGCAAACTACCGAGCACTGGGCTGTGATATGCGGCTGTTGTCGATCCGCTCTTATTGAAGAGTGAGGCACTGAACAGGCTTTCCGTTATTCTGGGAGCTGCTTGCACTTGTCTCTTATACACATCTCCGAGCCCACGAGACCAGAGAGGA
>CAJFCZ010000457.1:0-12359 GCA_904066245.1 Eimeria sp. OTU-Y | reverse complement strand
ATATAATAATAATAAAATATAATTGATTATTCTATATTGGCTTGTCTTCCGCATGTCTTGAGAGACATGCGCCTTGCTGCCTGCTGCGGTGTATCTACTGCAGCAATATTTCAACTCTGTTGCAGCAGCATGGCGCTTCATCGGCGAATTTATTCTTCTTGCTGCTGCTGCTGAGGAGAGAACATTGCGGCCAGCCTCCCAGCAGATGCTGCCAGATTATCCTCTGCTTTATGAGGTAATTGGCTGTAGATGCTGCTGTTGCTTCTGCTGCTGCTGCTGCTGCTGATTATGATAGTAAGGTAATACCTGCTGCTGCTGATGATGATGATGATGATAGTAAGGTAATACCTGCTGCTGCTGCTGCTGTTGAGGACGAACTGCTGCTGCTGTTTCTGTTGTCCTTGTCCTACTTATAACAGGCATTCCAAGCCGCAGCAGCAGCAGCAGCAGCAGATGCCCTGTCACTCAACCCCCATTACCAGGAGCAGCAGCAGCAGCAGCAGCACCGGCAGCAGCTGCAGCGCCAATTTCTGAGTCTCTTCAATAGAACTTTCCTACGGGCTTACAGTCTGCTGAGGGCGTCTCCACCGCCAGAGGAGGGAGAGGCTTTAACTGTTGCTGCGCAGAATCCTCAGATAGAGCTTGTTACCAGCAGCAGCAGCAGCAGCAGCAGCAGCAGCAACAGCAACAGTGGCAGCGGCAGCGGGAGAGTCGATGCAGTTCTTCAGAGCAGCAGAACCACCTCTGTAGCTCCTATGCGGGGGAACCTGCTTGCTGCTGTTGCCTTGTTCGGCCGCCGCTGCCGCGGCCGTAACAGCAGCAGCAGCAGCAGCAGCAGCAGCAGCACATTGACAGGAGCTGAGATGCACAAACTGCTGCTGTGTTGGCTGTCTCCTCTCCATAAGGAAATATCTGAAGTTGCAGGGCTTCTCGGGGGGCTGCTGAATTCTGCTGGCTGCATGCTGGGGTCTGCGCTGCAACGAGCTGCTGCTGCTGCAGCAGCAGCGGCAGCAGCTCCTGCCTTAGCAACAGGAGCAGCAGCAGCAGGAGCAGCACCCGTCAAGGACTTCTGCTGCAGCCTGTACCTTTGGGGAAGTGTACCGACAGCGCCACTCCTCGCATTTGTGGCCTCCATAACAGCAGAAGCAGCAGCAGAAATGGTGCAGCAGCAGCAGCAGCAGCAGCAGCCGCAGCCGCAGGTACTGCAGCAAGAGTTGGTTTACGAAGATGAGCAGCAGGCGCAGCAGCAGGTGCTCAAGCCCTCCGTATGGAGTCAGCTGATTCCGTTTCTGAGGGGGGAGACCCTAAGGGATTTGCTGTTATTCTCCCTCTTCAAGGCCAAGCTATTGCAGCATCAGATCGAGCAGCAGCAGCTGCTGCTGCTGAGGCTGCAGCAGCAGCAGCAGCAGCAGCGAGTGGTGCAACTGTTCGTCGCTGCTGTACAGAGGGCGGAATCTCTTGAGCACATGAATTCAACCGCATGGACTGCAGCAGCAGCAGCAGCAGTGCAGCAGCTGCTTCATCTCATACAGCAGCAGCAGCAGCTCCTGCAGCTTTTGAGCTCCTCTTCCTTAGCTACTGCCGAGCATAGCCGCAGCAGCAGCAGCAGGCGACGCCGCCGCTCCTCCCGAAATGAAGTGTATCTTCTAGGAGCCTTTTGCGCTGAGCTTGGCGGCGTAACACCACAGATTCTCCAGCAGCAGCAAGAGCAGCAACAAGAGCAGCAGCAGCAGCAGCAGCAGAAGCAGTCTCTTGGGCTTTACATCCGCTGTTGGATGAGGTGCGTAACAGCAGCAGCAGCAGGGAGCTGAACTGTAACAGGCGCCCAGCCACCAACAAAGACATACAAGTAGCAGGAGCAACCGTAGATGCGGCAGGATACAAGACACAAGCTGCTGCAGTTAGAGCAGCAGCAACGGTAGGGCGACCGCTGCTATGAGTTGTTTACTGTGGCTTTGCAGGCTCCTTGGATGTCTCTCAGCTTTGCTGCTCCAGCACCGTGTCGCTGCAGTGACAGCGGCAGCAGCAGCAAAGGTTGAATCCATTTTGCGGCAACAGCAGGTGCGTTATTACTTAGCAGCAGCAGAGGCAAGCTGCGGGACAGCAAACGAAGTTGCAACACGAAATGCAGCAGCAGCAGCAGCAGCAGCAGCAGCAGCAGCTGTAGCTGTGTTTTGGTGCCCCTCAGGTTTCTGCTTCAGTCGTTGAGGAGTGTCCGGAGAATTGTGTGGGGCAGCGCGGCGCATGCAAACACAGCAAGGCTTGCGAGAGATACTGCTTAGCAGAGGTGCTGCAGCACCTGCAGCAGCTTAAGAAATTCAGCGACCTCATCGCCGGGTTAGTGCCGAATGTTTAGGTTTTAGGGTTTAGGGTTTAGGGTTTAGATCCCCAAAGCTTAGGACCTGAGGGTTTATGTGTAAGTTGTATGGGCGAGGGTTTAGGGGCTTTGGTATGCGGGCACAGGCCCGCATATTGGGGTTTAGAGTTCATGCCTTGGCACCTAGGAACTAGGGTTTCGGTTTCAGGGTTTGGTGTGTAGGGTTTAGGGTTTTGCTTGCTGTGTAGGATGTATTTTTCTTTTGAAACTCCGACCTCGAAGCCAGTCGGGCCCTCGAGCTACAGGAGAATGCCTCCACAACAGGAGTAAACCCTAACCACTAAACCCTAACCACAAACCCTAGGCGTTAGACTCCCAACCATAAACCCTAGAGCTGCTCTTTGGCAGCGTCGGTCAGACTTAACGAGCGCAGTCTATTTTTTAGCTCACCTTTCTGGCCTGAGGCTGGCTGAATGAATTTGTTTAGAGATTAGGGTTTAGGGTTTAGGGTTTAGGAGTTAGGGGAGAGAACTACCAAATGCTTTTGCGCTACAGGCAGCAGTGCGGCGATCTGCTTCCTTCCTTTGTGGGGCACAATGCCAATCTAAAGACTGAGGAGTTGCAGCTGCTCGACCTCTACCTTTCCCTGGCGGGCTTAGGGTTTAGGGTTTAGGGTTTAGGGTGTAGGGCTCGCGGTTCGTGCGTATCGTTTTCACGCATGATCTCGAGCCAGGAGTCTGAAGACTGTTCGCCTGGCCTGTCTGTGCACAGTATACTATTCTCTTTTTTGTGAATTTGACAGGCAGAGACAGCCAGACCTCTTGCCATACCGATACGTAGCCCTTGCTCTGTGCCCGTATGTTTTCCTTCGCCTTCGCCTGTCTTTGTCTGCTTCTGTCTCTGTTTTTGTCTTCATTACTCTTGTGTGTTATTGTGGGGCCAAATTCATGCCACCGTTTTGCCAGGTGTATGAAAAGGCCTTTGAAGTTGTTCCCCCCAAATTGTTTTCTTTTGCCAAACTCTGGGCACGGTTCGTTGCACATGAAGTGCATTTTCTACTGTGGCTCTTGAAGCTGCTTCTTATGCTGCTTCTAGTGCCGCTGCTGCTGCTGAAGCTGTTGCTTCTGATACTGCTGATGCTGTTGCTGATGCTGCTTCTGATTTAGCTGTTGCGGGTGCAACGGAGCAGTAGCCTCCCTTGCCGTTTCAGTTAGATCGCCACGCAGAACGACGCAGTTAGAACAGAAAGAGCAGAGGCAGACCGGCGGTGGGCAACGAAAGAAACATCTGCTCTTGCATTTCTTGAATACTCACGAATCGACTTTTCATTAATCAGGCAGTTGAATGGACGGTGGATGTGCCGTTTCTGGTGGTGCTGCTGCTGCTGCTACTGTACCTGCTGCTACTGCACCGCTGGTCCTGCACCAACTGTTGTTGTTGCTGCTGTACCGGCTGCTTCCACTGCCCATTCCAGCGCTGCTGTGTTATTACTGCAAGAGCAACCATTGCCGTGCCAACCGTTGCTGTGCCAATGCCGTACGTGGGACTGCCGCTGTACGTGCTCTCGAAACTGGTGCTGCAGTGACTTGTTTCTACTGCGGCGGGGCGCTGCTGCAGGTGTAGTTGCTGCCTTCGATTGTGTTGGGTTGTGCAGCGGTTGCTGCTGCTGCTGAACCTTTGCACAGCAGCAGTGACTAAGCTTTTTGTCTTTGCTGCGTCTGCAATGGCGCAGCTAAACATTACAACGCCCACTGAGGCCAGTGTTGTTGTTACTGCACAAGAAGTGGCATCATTTGGCGGCTGCTGCTGTTGTTTGTGGTGCAGCAGGATGTCCTGCTGTGTTAGCGCTACGTGGCCAGCAGCGGCTTCTGCGTGGCGGAAAGCTTGAGCACCCTGAGCAGTCCGGCAAGAAAGCAGAATCCCACACACTAGTTCCCCAATTAGGGGTGTTCGTACACCTCACCGGTTGAGGCATCTGCAGCAGCGTATGGTGGCTACTGCTGGGGCGACGAAGCCTTTAACGGCTTACACCTGGCATTATTCTGGATATTGTATGTGAACAGCCAGATATCCCTTTGGCGAACTAACTCTATATGAAATGTGCGACGCCCATCCTCGCAACCTAAAGAAAGCCTTTGCGTGACCAGTGTGTTCAAATAATTTAGAGAAGCGTCTGGGTGGGTTTAGCCTTCACGGTTTAGGTTTTTGGGGCGCAGGGCCCCAGGCAGAGCTGAGTTCGTCACTCAGCTACCCCGTCTGCTTCTGGAAAAGGATTCCTCAGTATTGTGTAGTTCCCCGTATAATTTCGCGCGATATGCGCAAAGACGGATGGAAGAACAATATGCGTTGCGCCTCCGCAAAGGGTTGATGCGAAGTCAAAAAGGCACAGGTCGATATATCAGGATAGGCGCAGGCTATGCTTTGGCTAAAAGCCTTAGCGTCCAGCCTGCTATGCGATATTTTTGCTCAAAAACAGCGCCTCTCAGCACCTCTGTTCCAGAACATTCCAGAACATCCCGTTGCTTTGCTTGCTGCTTTGGTAGTTGGCCCTCAGCTCCATTCACCCGTGCAAACCGTGGGATATACTTTGTTAGCTTCCATCTGTGCCCCGGAGTCTTCAGCCTGCTTTGACACTGCAGAGACTGGCCTTTTTGCGACTTCGGTTAAGCTAGACACAAATGGGGTTTTCGCCTTACTGAATTACTCGCCACCTGGACATTAGTGAGTATGTGATAGAGTAAATACCCTTTAGTCTTCTCATATTTGGCCATCTCACGACGTATATTCTACGCTTGTCTTCAAACAATGCTAATAACCAAAGTACAAATACTGATTCTACAGACTGTCAAACTGTCCACCCTGGAGGATGTATGCAAGGTGCGGTGAGGCCAAACAAAGAATCTTCAATAAATCGAAACTGGGCAACAGTAGCGAACGGAGTGTTAAAGTTCAAGATGTTTGCAACGTGGTCACTGGAAGCTTTTTTACCTGTAGTTAGTACATGTGACTCTACAGGCCTGCAGGCTGACAATGGATTGCCAGGCAGGTGCTCATCAGTTTTCTAGATTGTTACTGCATGCAGCAAGATGGGGCTTTATTATGTTTGGTTGTGAGGTTGCCTTGCATTACTCGTTGCTGCGAGGTGCGTTGTAACCCATCTCACCCCGCCGTATCTCGGATAGGCCCCAGGCCCTCTGGCTAGCTTACGTAAAGTCCAGGGGATGGGGATGTAGGTTAGCTGTTTTCTTTGCATCTTTTGCAAAACCTCGTCTAAACTATTTTGACTTTAATGCGGCTCACGACTGCCCTTGTATATGATCAAGGGATTTCGTTACAACGCTGCTGCGGCGGCGAATCGGGTGAAGCGGTCAACAAATATAGTGAGACAATTTTGCTTGCTCCCCTGTGCTTCTGTTCGGTGGGCGCATGAAACTGTACAGCGTAACATGGGACGCCAAGAAAGGTGTACCTTTGCTTCCTTTCGTGTACGCACTCAAGCGCATCCTCCTGTGAGGAAGGTCTTCTAGGTTTTCTCTAGTTTCAGTTGCCATCTGCCATGCGCGTATATGTTTTTCTACAAGGCGCATGTGAAATCGTTCCTTGCAGAGGTGCGCCAACCTGACCGTCCCTAGGCCTGACCAAAGTAAATCTGTTGTCGCAGGTGGGTTATTTCAGCTTGCACTGAGATTGTTTAATATCTCGAGTGAATCCAACTGCAACGGCTCACGGTACCACGCGTTTGGTGGAGTTGAGTATGCATAACCTTGTGCCGTTGATCATCAGCTGCTGCTGATTTTATGTATGCCCCACCTCTGTTAAACTGTTAAACTGCGTATACGGCCAGAATCATCCGGCCGCAACTAGATATTTTCGAATTTGTACTTGCCTTTCGAAACTTTTCATCTTGGGGACTATGACGGTAGTGCAGCTCACGACGGTCCCTGAGTAGGATCAAGTACAAACGTTAGCCTTGCTAGCATCTCATGGTTCTTCGGGGAAGGTGGCAGAAAAGAACGTCGAACGCATAGCAGGGCGAACTGTTGCACGCCATTATTAATTACAAAGGTGTTTTGAAAGCACGCATATATATATAATACTTTTGAGGGAGCCCAAAAAAAAATTCTTCATCAAGCTCTCAGTTGCATTTTTTGGCAAAACGATTATTTATCGCAACTTCCCGTCTGGTAGGGAGGCGGCCATGTTTCGTGTGCCTTGCTGAGCAGACACTAGATCCGTTCCTCCATGTCATCCGGAGGAAGATGCTTTTCCACCGAAAGCAATCACTGAAGAATGCCTCCGCCTTTCCTGGCCATCCAGGTATGACTGCAGGTGGGATGCAGTGGCAGTGCAGGAGTTCGTTTGTTCCCTGGGCTTATACGCCGGTATTCAAAACGCGCCAGCAGATTGGAAACTCCTGTAGACATCCTCTTTTTAGAAAGCGAAGCGCTATGATGGAGGCTACGCCTAAAGTTATGGTCCTTCATCTTATTCAGGGACGTTCGTGAGCTGCAGTCGAGTCAAAATGCTTACGATGAGAGTCCGCAGAAGGCTTTTCAAGAGCAGCTGAACTCCCTTACAACCCACGACACTTGGGCACTTCGGCCTAAAGGCGTGCGGCCTGTTCGAGGTGACGCCGCCTCAGATGGCCTGCAGCGCAACTTTTCGCCGCTACTGCTTCAAGGCAGACTAATCTGCAATCACAGCCAGGCCCACTTTGCAGCAGGCAAGTTCGTAGCAGTCCACAATCCGTTTCCAGAATAGTAGAGGAATGGGTACCACCTCCCCACTGACCATATTAGCCAAGGGTTCAAAGCTTCCGGAACACATCAGGAGTGTGAAGCCCTTCAAGCATGCACTGTGACACACGTTTGCTCTCGCCTCTGCAAGAAACCAGAGGAATCTTAGGCAAGCGAAACTGTCGATAGAACGCTACGGCGAAAAGTACCAACATTACTATATGTATGTCCTGTGGTGGACTTGCAAATTTTATATAACTGGTTCATATCAGGGCTCTCATTCGGAGAGAGGCAACGAATAACCGGT
Organism: Eimeria sp. OTU-Y; assembly: GCA_904066245.1. Classification (NCBI taxonomy): domain Eukaryota; phylum Apicomplexa; class Conoidasida; order Eucoccidiorida; family Eimeriidae; genus Eimeria; species Eimeria sp. OTU-Y. Next base: position 4,999 of record CAJFCZ010000457.1, on the reverse strand, counting down.
TGCGCCAGGAAGAGGGAACTAAGAAGTTAAAGGATTGAGTTTGGACGTGTTGTGACTATAGAGTAATTTCGCACAAGACTGAGACAAGATGCCAGTACAACAGCCCTACCTGACAAAGGAAAAATTGGGCATGGCAACGACCCAGACACAGGGCATATGGATGTTGGGGCTGTAGATGACAGGCCAGCCCAGAAAACGAAAGGAGACAGTACTCAACAGCAGCGGCGGGCGAATTTGGCAGCCAGACAGGAAGAAGGACACACCAAACATCCCATCTGCTTCTTTTGCAATAAGGAAGGTAATATACTTGAAGAGAGCCGGAGCATACAAAGGAGCAAAGGAACTGGAGAAACAGACTTGGAGATGCGCTGCCACGGAAACAAGCAAATCGATAGGGGAAACAGCCAGATCCCCACGCAACGCGCAGCGCAGTGTTGGGACCAGAAGAGATGGCCGCCCCTGCAGATTCCCGTTGAGTCTTCTTTTCGCTTTATTATTCAAGTTCCAATTAATGATCAGGCGTTGCTAAAGCTGCTTGGTACCAGCTACGAAATGGGCGACCCAGGGTAGTTGCACCACGCTTAGCTTATTTACCTACTGTCCTGTCTGATGCTGTCTGCTGTATTTCTTGTAGTCTACTATTTGTTCTCTCTGCTAAATCGGCATCTAAAGGTCTATCTTGTAAAACCTTGTAGCGCTCGCACATTGCAAGGCAGGCTCATCCAGCACAGGCCTACAGGCCAGTAAGCCTAAGGGTACTGGGGTTGGAAGGGAGATCTGCTGCTTTTCAGAAACCAACTGAGAACTCTCACTTATTCACTGTAATGCGATTCATGACGGTCACTTAAAGATCAGGGGCGTCGTTGTGTTCTTTTTTCGCTAATTGAAAGCTTCAGAGCAGCAATTTAAAAACAGAGTTAACGTGAGTGCGTAGAGCTTCCATGGCAGAGTGAAGTGCGTGCAAATATGGTGTTCTTACCGCAAGTTGCGCATGCTCCTATTGCAATGACGTTCGATACTCACTGCTGGCGCATGTTTTAGTGACTCCGTGACGATGCTTCTCCTCAAGCGTGGTTACAATGAATGTTGATTTATTTTAAATTGTCATTACCAACAGTTAGTGCCGTTATCGGGAAGTTTTTACCTTGGGGGTTGTCACGAGCCATCCGTCCTCGAGCAGCCGAAGGTGTGGAGAAGGAATACATGGCCCATAGCGCGTTATAGAATATATGCTTGTGTCTTTTAAGGTTAGCAAGACATTACCATAGATATAAAGCACCTTTGATGAACCTTAGTGTCTATTTTTCTCCAGATTGTAGTACGCTCAATCGGTTTCCCGCTCGCGGTCTTCTGTGCAACATACCCGGTCCCCACTTCACGATAATACACTGCCCAAAACAGTCTCCGATTCATGAATTTATGATTGGAAACACATTGAAGGTTTTTGAAAGACCTTGAAGATCCCATTCCTTCGTAGTGCGCACAGCGCTGTTTCGCTCAGCTATAGATCCTCACAAAGAAAGTGTCTGGCAGAGTCGGCTGCCCCCAACAGGCGCCCTTCTATCACTGCAACATGATCTCTTGCGAATTCGTAATAATCTGTATATAAATGAACCTTGAAACATCAAATTTTATGTTTTCCCGGTTTCATAGCCTTCCTTTTTGGGTCAGCTCTGGTGCTGGGCAGGACCCCCTAGCAGGCACCCTCCCACGCCCGTGGTCCTTGCTGTAACCTGTGTAGCGCTTCAGCGTAATACAGCTGCTATACTTCTCTGGTCTCAGGCTTTCCGCTTCATGTTTATCGCTGATCCGCCTACTGGATCCGCCGTTACCCTACACTGCAGAGCACTGCAACGTTTCGCGTGAGGCATCTGGATAATCCGAGGGACCTAAGTATTACGGTTTATTTTGAAGGCAGCCTTCCTTCAAATGGATCTGGCTTTGCTCGTGCTTGTTGCTTCTCTGCCCCTCGCTGCGGCAACGAGTAGCGGCCCTCTGCAAGCGGAAAATGGGTCAGGCGTTGCATCTCTGGTGATTCCACCCCCTGGCACTGCGCCCATTCCAACTCAGAATGAGGCTTTACTTTTCGGAGAAAGGGGGGCAGCGTTGGAATTGAAAATTCAACGCGCCAGGCTGACCCTCCGGGCAATCGCCTTGCTGAGTGTCACAGCTTCCGTGGCATTTCTGCTCTTCAGCTGCTTCCAAATGCTCAGATCTGAAAAGGCAGAGGCAGTACATTCAAGAGCAATACAACGAATGCTTGCTGAAGACGATTCGCCTTGCTCTGTAGGCCCTCTTCAGCAGAATTGCACTGCAATGCAGAACCTTGAGTCTCTTTCAAACTGCGCCCGGATGCCCGCAAGTGCCTCCGTAGACAGTTTAGTGCCAAATGCATTCCGCTGCGAAGATGTGTTGAGGTCTAGTCCGTAAAACCATCCTTGCTGAACGTGCAGGGACAGATGATCCCACCACACAACGAGATACATGACTATCTGCGGCATACCGCCAGTTCATCGCGTGCATAACGAACGGGGTTGTACCTATGCGCTTTCGAGTGGTAATGCACGGTTAAATGTTCAGTATAGTATGAAAGGAGCAGGAGATGCTGCCATGAGATGTTCAGACGCGATGTTATTCCGTTATAAAGACGGAAGTGGTGGCTACCCTGTGGGCGATTCGAAATGACGTGGGATGTAGTAAAGGAAGAACCATGCGCTTGTTCTCGCCTTCATGCTCCGTCCCCACAGCGGAAGACAAGTTTACCAGGCAATATGATCAGTAAATGTCGTACCAGAATGCACGTGATTCAAGCATAATTAGTATGCTTCATGCGAGTCAACTGCTCCCGGCATCACTTAGGCAAATCACACAGGCTCTGCAAACTTCTCGATGGTCCTGTAGTGTCAAGTGCTTATGCGGCTTGATAAGACCAGGAGGCTTTGTAGACTCTGAGTGTGTGCACTGTTGGCCCTCTGAGAAGCTTTGTGCGCCCAGGTTGTGTTGTCCATGGATAATCGACTCCAGACGAAGCCACCTTTTAACTAGTTCTCCTCAGGCTATTTCCTGGTGCGGCATCCTGCTCGATAACGGCCACTGTGTTGCTAAACGTCTCTCGACAGAAAATACATGGATGGATGGCCATTTGCTCCTTCCTGTCTCAGTACACCGCAGGCAGAACGCAGGACGAATTTTCGGCAGTCGGACGAGGACATTCTCCAACAGAATGCACATGCTGGAAACACAAGCCGTATGCGCCGTGTGCGTCAGCTGTGTCTGGCTGCTCGTTTGGCACGTTGTTGTGCCGGTTGCCGCAGCGGCTGGATCTGCCTCCGCTTGTGTCCACCAATGACGCTCCGACCTCGATACTGGGCAATAGGTACTTGATGGACTTGTGGAAAGCTCAGAGTATGCATGGTAGAAATGTCCCAGCGATTGCAGCCGTTTAGGCATGGGTGGACACCTTGTTTTCCAGAGAAGCATAATCGCAGCATCAAGCGCACCTGCAATTCCGTGATATTATTAGGATGAGGCGTCCTGCTCTAGGTGTAGCGCGTTGGTGAGTTCCTTGCTTTACTAGGTCGTAACTGAAGGGCGCTAGCATTGTGACCACCCATGGTGCACAAAAGATGCGGTGTGGTGAAAATTCCGCAATATGGCATTAGTGTGTTGAGCTACGCTGCGCGTGACGGTAAACAGTCTGTAGGTGCTGCTTCACGGCTTCCGCTAAGACGCGCAATGGTGCTGTGAAATACTAAATGAACGGTTATAGCTACGGGACGTTCGAAGGGATGTGGATCTGGTATAGGCTAAATTACGACAGATGTGCACTGCAGCCGCTGTTTGCTGGCCGTCACAGGCTCTTGTTGTTTTGGCCAGCAACCTTCAAGGCATGCTCATGAATGTAAACACCACTAGCCGGCACCCACGCTTCAGTGACGTGACTGCAAACATATGTTGGGTAACGCATGGACTCTACTGATGATCTTCTTAAATGCTGTTCAACGGACTGCGGGGCTAGTTTTGTGTGCATCCGTCTGCTGTTTTCTGGTGGTGATGATTCGGTGCACATAGCAGGTCTGCAACAAGTGCAGTCTGATCATCTGGGCTATCGCTAGCTTGCGGCCCAGTGGGTCTGACTATCAGGCGGCTCTGCTTATTTGCGTCTTGCGGAACCGGATCCCGTGCAGCCGGTAAGCTGGTTCATTCATTTCAGACGACTGGACGCGCGAGTCAGACTGGATAGTTCTGGTGTTACGGTCGCCCATGCTACGGCACACTGTAAGCGATACCGTTCTACAGACAACTTTCTTCAGAATGGCATAGCTGCGGTTTGTCTCGTGCTGCCTTTTCTTATAGTTGCCTTGACATTTCTTTGTTTCTGGGACTTTGTACGGCTGGCGATAGGCGTATTTTGGATAGTGCCTTATTTCCGCATTTCCGAAGATAATACTAGACGACACAGGAAAGCATGGAACGGAGCCAAAGCTGCTTGATTGTGCGTGAAGTCGTTCTTGAGTGTCTGTCTCTGCGAAGAACACGTTTAGTGGAGGAAATGTGAGACCCCGTGATGACTGAGGGTCGGCATCGTGGCCGGTTTAGCATGTTCGTTTTGTGAAGGATAATATGCCGGATCTGCTTTGTTTGTCGAGTCGTTGCATGGAAGCGTGAACTAGTTACTGCCCATCGTGTTGCTGGCACAGAGAGTGTGTCGATATTCTAAACCATTCAAACGAATCCAGCAGCCTTCAATCCCAACCTTCGTTGGTGATAGAGTGGACTGGCGATGTATAGCGCACGTTGCCTTTGCTGAACAAGCATGGCCTCTACGTATTGCCGCCAGTGGCAACAGACTACCGCGTGCGCGTGCTTGGTTGAACGACACAGCTTTCGAGCCGCTGACATGGTGCATGTTGCGAACACTTTCGGTGGTTCATGCAGTTGTAATACGCCTTATGTAATACCTCGTGTGTGTCTAGTGTTAAAGGGGTGCTATATGGTT
>CAJFCZ010000456.1:0-12373 GCA_904066245.1 Eimeria sp. OTU-Y | reverse complement strand
TTTTGTTCGTGGGAAGCTGTTTTGTTTGGAGCATTCGAATAGCGCAGGGCGTGTCGCGACTGACGGTGCGGCTAATATGAATTGTGACAATACACATGGCGCTCGCAGAAAAGAACGCAGCGTCACTTTCATTGTGTAGCTGTGGTGGGTAGCACACACGATTGGGTAGCCCGTAGCACAGGCTGGTCCTACTGGCATGACGAAGTCAAAAGATTTGTTGTGTGTTTGGACTAGATGCAACATTTGAATGCGTCACTGACGTACCTCCGCAGTCGGCACCTCACTGCAGCATTTCCCCAGCACTCTAGCCTAGTAGGCACGGTGTAAAGAGCAGCACTCACTTGATTGGCATGCACGGGATGTTTCACGTACGCCTTGAATATTTTCGATCCTCGTTTGTCTATTGGCGAGGCAGGATTCGACGGGGACGGTGTATGCAGACAGATGCATGGATTTTGCCGCTGGTTGCTAAAGTTGCGCATGGTGTGTTTTCCGTGTTTGCAATAAGCTCTGCGAACAGGTGTAGACGGAGCACTTGGTGGCGGTGTGCGGGCGCAGCTCGTGTGAAAAGCGTGTTGCTATGCACTTGCTTGCGGGAATCTGCGATCCCTCCATGACGCAGGCCACTCTGGCGTTATGGTCGCTCCCTGCCTTGGACAGGATGTACGCATATAACTAATGGCCATGGTTGGAGGTGTACTGTGGTAGTACAGTTTGTTGCAGGTGTGAGGAATGCCGGGCAAGCCCGTCATCTCGGCGTGGTTGTGCGAACACCTGTATTTCAGCATGTATGGAAGAAGACGTGGATGCATATGCGCATAGCGTGCAGGTTCATGGAAATGTAGTGTGAGACGAAGTGGAGCTCTTTTTAGTTTAGCAGTGTCCGGTTCCGGCGCCAAGTTAAATGCTACAACATGCCTTCGTGTGGGGGATTAGCTCAACGTGAAAGTGTGTTCAGCGAATTTGTGAGGCAGCCTTTTGTGCAGCGGAATAGGTAGGTGCAGCAACTACGCAGTGCTGTGTGTCAAATGTTCAGTAGGATTGGAGAAAAACCCTTTTATCGGCTACGAGAATAGGAATGGATGGCCTGCACCCAACGGCGCGGACAAGAAGGATTGTGTACATCCGCGCGTTGTTTGAAGAGTAGAGGACGGGCCGCATTGACAGAGTCTGTTGTTTCTGGTTTGTTGGAATAATGTGAGCTGTTTGGTGTTCACGATAGGTGCAATGTGGGTGAGTGCGTCACTGACGTGCGTTCGCGCCAGCCAGATGGCGGCAAGGTGTCCATGATAGGACGTCTTCCCATGCGACCCTCATGCAGGATGCGTCGTGTCGTGTGCGCTGTGTATCGTCGGTCTCAAAAAGGTGTTTGACTGTCTTTGGTTACGTAACAAGGGGGGGCTTGATGGTGGTGCCCAATGCTACCCGCTGCATCGTCGTGCAGTTGGCGTCCACCCCTGCTGTTTGTATGCTTGCCCTGGTCAACATCAGCTGCGTCCGCCGACGGCAGGTCCCGGAGCATTTGGTGGCCAGTTAGCAGACCTTCTTGTGCGAGTATCGTGAGTTTACGCAGCTTATGTGGGCGGATCTACAGTTGTGTTGGGTTTAAACTCCTTCTGCCCTTACGATCGCGTGCTGGTTTTCCCAGCAAGTATGCCCTTGGTAGCAAACACATCTGCGGTTGGTGGGTGTAGGCACTGCTGCCTTCCGTACTGCCGGCTGGCCCGCAGGGATGCACCTGTCTATGCGTGCGGATGTACGGAATTGAAAGAGAAGTGGGCTCCTGCTTTGTGGTAAGCGTGCCGTTTTTGAAATCCGAAGCATCCGGGGACGAGCTAGAGGACCTGCGCGACCTGCGAACACCATTGGTTTACGCAATCTGTGTGGGAAGGTCTACAGCTGTGGCGATGAGGTTTTCTATGTCGTTACGATCGCGTGCGATCTTCCTTATCCATCATACTGCTTGCAGCAAGCACATGGGCTGTTGGTGATTCTAGGTACTGCTGCGTTTCAGGCTGTCGGCTGGCGTCAAAGGGTGTCCATACGCATGCGTGCGGACGCATGGAGTCGCACTGTGGGGGGAAGTGAGTGCCCGTTTTGTGATAAGTGTCCTGTGTTTTTGGATGCACTGGGGTGAACGTTTTGGAGCCGCGCCATGGATTCGCGAGGCAGAATGTGATATTACAAAGAGTCTCAGTGAAGTGTTGACGTAGTATTTGTGCAGCACAGTAGTGTGGTCAGAGGCAGCAACGCCTATGTGGTCGCTTGTGTCGAGGACTTGGTAGCATTGACGGTTAGCTTGGTTTTGTTTGCTAATAGCCTTTTTGCAGGAAGGAGAAACAGCAAAGGGTAGGCGGCGGCTGATGAGGCAGCCAAGACGAATTGTGGAGTGGCTCACTGCTCTAGCAGAAGGGAGCGCGGAGTCGATGGCTTATTGTGTAGCTGTTGGCTAGCACAAAGGAAAGGGTTGCTCATGGTGCAGGGGGGTACTCTTAGGATGGCGATATCAACAGACTTGTTCTGTGTCTGTACTACATGAACATTACAGACGTGCCATTGACGTTCGCCGGAGATCGACACCTCACAACAAAATGTCCCTGTCACTGTAACATGGTAGGAGGAGGAAGACGGGATGCAATCTCTCGATCTGCAGGCACGTGACGCTTCAAGCGCTTCGTGTTGGTTTTTGATTCTCGTGGATATTCCAACAATAAGTGCGTGGGGAATGATGGTCGATGCAGGCGGATGTGTCACATTGCGGTGAGTCATTTAGCTTACCCTCTGTTCGCTTGCCGTGGTTGCAGTCAGCTCCATTTGCCGGTAGGGGTATATGAAGTACTTGGCAGCGGTCTTGGCGGTCTGCATGGGTGAGCATCGTAGGGCTATGGGGTGTGCCCCAACATGCGGCTCCGGTCTGCCGATATCATCTCTGGCGTTGCGTTCAGTCGTTGTTATGCACAGGAGGTATGCACATAACAGGGGGCTTTAGTTGTGGAGATGCAGTGCATGCTGCATCTAGAACGGTTTTAGCAAATTTGAAGCATACCAGGGTTGTTCAGCTTCTTAACGTGGGCAGGGGTACTGCTACGGCTCGACCCGTATTGGAACAGACATGGATCCCCACGCGCGTGCAGTGCTGGTTTTCGGCGTTTGCACGATGCCCTGTTGCCCTCCCGTTTGGGGTCTACTCTTGTGAGGTCATCGCCAGCTGAACTATGCGTCTGTAAGCCAGACTATGAGATTACAGGTGGTGCCTGCGAATTGGTGAAGTAGTGTAGGCGCAGTGCCGTATGCTGTAGGATCCGGCAGCGACTAGGCAGTGACTTGCGTTAGAGCTTCAGTAGCACTGGCGATAAACCCCCTTATTTATGATAGCAAATGCGCGGATAGGGAAGGACGGACCGCAGCCGATGGCGGAGCCAAGACGCATTGTACACATCCCCGCGGAGATCGCGCATAAGACAACGGATCGCCTTGGCGGAGGCGTGTGTTTCTAGTTTGGGGAGATTGCGTGAGCTGCGTCATGTCCACGTTAGGTGCAGTGCACGAATGCATCACTGTTGGCCTTCCCGGCCAACCACCTCGTGGCAGGGTGTTCATATAAAAGTGCCTTCCCAAAACCATGAGATGCAAAGGTGATGCAAGGAGCGCCGAGTTGGGCTTGCAATATATCTTCTACCGCTTTAAAATTGTCGACTTTTGCTGGTTGCGTAACAAGGCGGTACATGGAGCAGATGCCTATCGCAGCGCGCTGCAGCGCGTGCAGTTGGAATCAGGGCCTGGTCCTGGTTCGTGTGCGGTGGTAAACGTCAACTGCGGCTGCCGATCTCAAAATCCGCAGCATTTGACTGACAGCTAGCCGACCTGCATGGGCGAGCATAGTGTATTTACGTAGTTCGCGTGGGCGGGTCTATGGCGTTGGCGTGGTGAAGCTTCCTCTGGCGTTACGTTCACGCCCTATCTTGCCTAGAGCGTATGCCACCGCAGTTTAGTGTTTGTGCTTATTGCTATTGTTGATTCTGTCCGCTAGCCTCCAGGGATGTACATGTGCATGAGTGCCGCCTTCTGGAGTTGTAGTGTGAGGAGAAGCCGGCGCCAGTTTTCCCATGAGTGCGCTGAGTCTTTGTATGTAGTGGGACAAGGCGCTTTGGCCCTGCGACACGCCTTTGCTAGACAGAATGAAATATAACAAAGTGTCTCAGTCAAGTGCGGTTGCTGTATGTGTGCAGTGCAGCATGTGATGGAGTCAGAAGCGGCTATCGGTTGGCTTCTGCCAAAGGCTTAGCAGTACTGACGGCGGTCTTGGATTTTGTTGGTGGTTGTTTTTTGCTGCAGAGAAATAGCAAACGATGGGCCACAGCTGACGTAGTGGCTAACGGGAATGTTGTATGTGTTCATCGCGCTCCCCGAAAAGAACGCGCCGTCGCTGATCCATTTTGCAGCCGTTAAGTAACACAAAGGAAAGGGTTGTCCGTTTTGCAGGCCTCTACTACTGATATCGCGATATCAATGGGTCTGTTGTGTGTTTGAAATATATGCAGTTTATGAGCTTGTTGCTGACACCCGTCTCCGTTTGGCACACAACTTCCCCACAACACAATGTAGCCAGCAGCCTAACATGGTGGGCGGAGGAAGACTGAAAGTAGTTGCGTGATCTGCCGGCGCGGGATGCACCGTGTACGCCTCGAAGATTTTCGATTCTCGTTGGCCTTTTAACGGGACGCCGTTCAGCGGGGACGTTCCATGCAGACACGTGCATCATTTTGATGATGTTTATTTAGGTTGCACTTGGTTCGTAAGGCCTGGCTGGGCTCAACACCATCTGTCGACAGGGGTGTGCGGCTCACTTGGCGGATGTCTTGGGACTGTGCACGAGTGAGTAGCGTGTGACCGTGCAGTGTATATGAAGGAATCTGCGGCCCCTGCGTGAAACAGCTGGCTCTGGCGTTCTGTTCGCCCCCCCTTTTGGACAGGCAGTATGCATATAACTTGGAGCCGTAGTTGGGAGTGTACTACTGCTAGGAAGGCTTGTTACAAGTTTGAGGAATGCCGGGCAAGTCCGCCTTCTCGAAAATGGTGTGCGAACCCTTATATTTCAGCTTGTATGGAGGTTGACGTTGATACAGATGTGCTTAATGTCCAGATTCATGACAACGCAGCGTAAGACGAGGTGGTGCTCACTCTAGCTTAGTCGTTCTCTCCTTGGGTGCCCATTTATTCAGTGTATTTTGATGTGTATTTTGATGCTGCAACGTGCCCCTGTGATGAAGAGTCCACAAGTAAAAGCGTTCTCAACGAATTGGTGAGGCAGCATACGTGCATTGCTAAAGGTAGCGGCAGCGACTGAGCTGTGCTTCGTGTCAAACGCCCAGCAGCACCGGCGAAAAGCCCTTTTATCTATGGAGGTAGTTGTTCTTCAGAGGACAGACCGCGTGAATAGTGAAGGGGTCCCCCCAGCCAATGGCACAGGCAAGAGGGATTGTGTACGTCCGCTCGGCGTTTGAAGAGAAAAAAACAGGTCGCATTGTCAGATGCTGTTGTTTCTGGTTTGGTGCGATGATGTGAACTGTTTGGTGTTCACGACAGGTGCAATATGTGTGAGTGCTTCACTGCTGTTCCTTCGAGGCAGCCATCTCGCGGGGGTGTCTCCGTGACATGACATTTCCCCCAAACCATGAGATGTGACGCTTATATAAGGCTCATCGTTGCGTATGTACGAAATATCTTCAGCGCCTCGAAAATGTTCGACTATCGTAGGCTTTCCGCCATGAAGGAACTAGGGATGGGCAGCTCATCTAGCCAGTTGCATCTCCGTGCTGTTGGAGTCCAGGGCTGGATTTGGTTCGCGTGCCCTGGTAAGCATGACCTTTGTAGCAAGCAGATGCAGGGGCTATGGTCATGGGTACTTTCACGTTCGACAGTTTCAATTATCCGGCATTGATGTACATCTGCATGCGTGGCAATGCATGGAGATGCGATGTGAGGAGAAGTGGGGACCCGTTTTGTGTTACGTGCGCTATCTTTTCGGGTTTATTGGGGTGGGGTGTTTCGGCTCTAGGATATGCGTTTGCTAGACGGAATGTGATATTAGGACTAATGTGAATGCCATGTTGACGCAGTATGTGTGCAGTATTACCTGGTGGGTATCAGCAGCGACTACGCCGTGATTTGTGTCAAGAGCTTAGTATTATTGACGGTGCCCTTGGTTTTGTTCGTTGGTAGCTGCTACAACACTGGAACACGCAAGGGCATGGGCTGCCGTACCGACCAAGACAGATTGTGTATATACGCATGGCACTCGCAAAAAAGAACTCGGAGCCGGCGGCTCAGTACGTAGTTGTTAGGCTACAGCAACGAAAGCGGTACCCGTAGCGCATGCTTGTCGTACTGGTTTGCTGGGATCAAAAGACTTGTTTTATGTTTGGACTAGGTACAATTTGTGGGTATGTCCGTGTCATTCTTCCGCGCTTGGTGCTGCAAGACAAAATAACGTCAGCACTCTAGCATAGTGAGCGGAGAAAAGGGGAAGCAGTCCCTTGGTCTGCAGGCGCTGGATGTTTTATGTACGCCTTGAAGAATTTCGATTCACGCCGGTCTACCAAAGAGTTCATGCAGACAGATGCATCGTTTTGCTGCTGGTCGACAAGTTTGCGCTTGAGGTTTTTGCCCTGCCCGCGGTCAACTCCATCTGCCAATTTGAGTGTGCCAGGTGATTGGCAGAGCTGTGGGGGCTCTGCACATGTGGGCATCGGTGAGCATCGGTAGCTTGTCTGCACGAATATATGGTCCCGCTGTGACAAAGCCGTCTCTGGCGTTGAGTTAGCTCGTTGTCCTGGCAGGAAGTATGCATATAACTAGGGGGCCATGGTTGAGCCATGGCTGAGGGGTGAGGTGCGTTCTGCAACAAGGAGAAGGTTTTAGCAGGTTTTTTGGGAATTCCGTGCAAGTCCGTCTCCATGGGATTATTATGCGTACTGCTTGATTTCAGCGCGTATGGGAGTAGACGTGGTTGCACATACGCATAGCGTGCAGGTTCCTGAAAATGCAGTATGGGGCGAAGTGCATCGCCTTTTGCTCTGGTCGTGCTCTTCTTTGCCGCCTACTTATTCAGGTTGTTTTGATGCTGCATTAGGCATCTGTGAGGGAGAGTGTGGGAGTACAGGCGTTCCCAACGAATTGGTAAGGCAGTATATGTGCGACATGGTAGGAGGTGGCGGCGGCTACAAAGTGACTTGTGTCAAACGTTCAGTAACCCTGGCGAGAAGCCCTGTTTTTGTGTGATGGTAGTTGTTCTGAAGAGAACGTGGATAGGGAAGGTCAATCGGCGGCAGACGGTGCGCGTGTACAATGAATGTGCACGCGCGCACGGCGTTTGAACGAACGTAGACGAATTTTATTGGAGAAGCGGTTGCTCCTGGTTTGACGGTATGATGGGAGCGGTTTCATGTACAAGGTAGGTGCAACGATGAGTGCGTCACCTATCTTCTTTCGGGCCAGCTATCTCGCGGCTGGGTGTTCGTGCTAGGGCACCTTCACATGACCATGAGACGGGAAACTGATAAAGGATGTGTTGGTCCGTGTGCGCTATATATATCTCAGATTTATTGAAAATATTCGGCTGTGGTTGGTTTCGTAGCAAGCTGCCTTTCGGGGATGCCTGGTGCAGCCAGCTGCAGCGTCGCGCAGTTGGCATCAAGGCCTTGTGTTGGTCCGCATATCCTGGTCAAACCTAGGATCGTCTGCCGACGGCCGAGTTCCCAGCATGTGGTGGCCAGACAGGGGACGTGGATGGACGCGCATTGTGGGTCTTACGCAGTTTCCGTGGGCGGATCTACGGCGATGGCGTGAGGAAGCCTTCTGTGCCGTTCGGATCGCGTGCTATTTTGCGGAGGAAGAAGGAAGCATGCCCTTAGTAGCAAGCGCATACGCGCTTGATTGTTGGGGGAATTGCTACGCTTGAGGATGTTGGATGCCCGTTAATGATGTACATGCGCATGCGTGGCGGTGCATGCAGTTGCAGCGCGCGAACAGGTAGGCGCTGGTTTTGTTATAAGTGTGCTGTCTCCTTTGGTGTAGTGGGGTGGGACGTTTTGGTGCAGTGATATGCGTTTGCGAGGCGGACTGTGATATTACAAAAAGTCTCAGTGAACTGTTGGAGCAGCATGTGTGCAGCGTCCTACGTTGTGGGAGGCAGCAGCGACTACGTGGTGATTTGTGTCTAAGGTTCAGTAGCATTGAGGGCGACCGTGGCTTTGTTCGTTGGCTGCTGTTCTTTGTAGCAGAGGAATAGCGTAGGGTGTGCCACGACTGATGTGTCGGCCAAGACGGATCGTGTAAGTACTCGTGGCGCTCTCAGAAAAGGACGCGGTGCCTCTGGCTCATTGTGTAGCTGTGGAATAGCAGTAGGATAGCCCGTGTGGCTGGAGTATCGCGAGATCAACATACGCGTTCTGTTCTTGGACTAGATACACAACATGAATGCATCACTGACGTCCTTTCGTGCTTGACATCCCAAATCGAAATGTCTCCGGCACTCTTGCACGGTCTGCGGAGGAAGAGGGGAAGCGGTCTCCCGGTCCGTAGGCACGTGATGCTCCAAGTATTTCGTGAGGGTTTTCGATTTTCGTTGGTCTATTTGCGAGACGCGATTCGACAGGGACGCCCCTTGCAGAAAAATGCATCGTTGTGCAGCTGGTCATTGATTTTGCACTTGGTTCTTTCGCCGGGGTCCCACTCATATCCGTTTGCAAGCAGATATATACGGCGTCCTTGTCAGAGGCTTTGGGGGTCTGAACGTGTGGGCATCGCGGGGATATGGAATTTATATGCGGGAATCTGCAATCCCGCTGTGACGAAGCTCTCTCTGGCTTTGCGTTTGCACGATGCTTTGGACAGCTAGTAAGTATATAACTACGAGCCATGGTTTCTGGGAAATGATGGATGATGTAACCAGGAAACGTCTGCAGCGAGTGTGAGAAGTACCCGGCAAGTCCGTTTTCTCTGTGCGGTTATGCCTATTGCTAAATTTCAGTTCGTATGGGAGTAGACATGATTGCACATGTGCATAATGTCAAACCGCAATATTGGAAGAAGCTAAGCACATTTTGCTATAGTCTTTCTCTTCTTGGCTGCCTATTTATTCAGGGTGTTTTGATACTGCAATGTGTGCGAGTAAGGCAGACTCTGGAGATGTAAGCGTTCTCAGCGAATTGGTGAGGCATTATATTTGCAGCGTAAGACGAGGTAGGAGGCAAAAGCGGCTACGCAGTGACTTTGTGCCAGACGGTCAGTAACATTGGCAATAAGCGTTTCTGATTATGGTGTTAGCTGTTCTGCAGAGGGCGATGGGCGTGAATAGGTAAGGATGGACCAAAGCGGACGGCGCAACCAGGGCGTATTTTATGCATCCCCGCTGCGTTTGAGCAGAAGATGGATTGCCTTGGCAGAGGCGAGACTTGCTGGTTTGGCGGTATTATGTGGGCTGTTGTTCAAGGTAGGTGCAATGCGTGAGTGCGTCACTGTTGGTCTTTCGGGCCAGCCTTCTCGCGGCAGGGCTTTCATATTACGAAACCGTCCCGCAACAGTGGGAGGGGAAGCTGATACAATGCGCGTTACTGCGTGTGTGCTATACATCGTCTTCCTCTAAAGAGCGTTCGACTGTCGTTGGGTTCGTAACAAGGTGCTCGGCTGGGATGCCTGATGCAGCTGCCTGCATCTTCTGTGCAGCTGGCATTAAAGCCTTGGTTCGGTTCGCATGCACTGGTCAAACGCAGGCGCGTCTGCCGACGGCAGAAGCCGCAGCGTTTTGTTGTGACCTAGCGTACCTGAATGTGCGAGCATCGTGGGTTTACGCAATTTGTGTGTGCGGATATACTCCGGTGGCTTGTCGAATGCTTTTCTGTCGTCGCTATCAAGTGCTATTTTTCCTAGCAAGTATGCCCTTTGTAGAAAATACATCTGCAGTTAGTGGCTATAGGCACTGCTGCGTGTCAAACGTCTGACGCGCCAGCAGGGAGGCACCTGTCCATGCTTGCGGATGTATGGGGTTGCAATGTACGGAGAAGTGGGTGCCCGTTTTGTGATAAGTGCGCCGTTGTTTTAGGGTCTATTGGGGTGGGTTGTTTATGCGCTGCGATATGCACTTGAGGGACAGCATGTGATGTTACAAAGAGTCCCAGTGAACTGTTGACGCAGTATGCGTGCAGCGTACTATGTTGTGGGAGGCAGCACCGACTATGGGGTGCCTTGTGTCAAAGGCGTAATAATATTGACGGTGGCCCGTTTTCTTTTCGTTGAAAGCTGTTGCAGTATTGGAATAGCGAAGGGGTGGCCAAAGCTGATTCCTCGGGTAACAAGAATTGTGTATATATTCATGGGGCTAGCGGGAAAGAACGTGGCGCCTCCGGCTCATTGTGTAGCTGTTGAGTAGCACCAAGGAAAGAGTAGCTCGTGTTGCAGTCGGGTTTTAGTGATATAGCAAGGGCAATATATATGCCTTGCGCTTGGGCTAAATGCAACATATGAGTGTGCCACTGGCATTCGCCAGAGCTTGACGCCCCACCACAAAATGCCCCTGGCACTCCAACATGGTTGGAGGAGGAAGGTAGGAAGCAGTCCCTTGGTCTGCCGGCGCGGGACGCTTCGCGTATGCTTCAAAGATTTTTGATTCGCGGCTATTCATTTAGTTTGCGCTTGGTTCATATTCCCTGGTTGGACTCAACTCTATCTGGCGACAGGGCAGTGCCGCGTACTTGGCAGCGGCCTGCGGGGTCAGCACATGTGAGCATCGTGGGGCTGCGCAGATTGTTTTAGCGAATCTGCGGCCCCGTCGTGGCGCAGCCCTTTCTGGCGTTGCATTCGCGCGTTATTTCGGACAGGCAGTATGCATCTGACTAAGAGGCCTTGTTGACGGGCTCCTATGCGTTGTGAAGGCAGAAAGGTTTCTTGCAAGTGCCAGGAGTGAAAGGCAAGTCCGTCGTTTCGACGAGGTTATTCGAATTCTTTTATTTCAGCTTGTATGGAAGTAGACGTGGATGCAGGTGTGCACAACGTGCAGCTTCATGGAAATCCAGTGCGAGAAAAAGCGGAGCCCCTGTTAGTTTAGCCGTGCGCTTCGTTGATTCCTACGTACTCAGGGTGTTTTTTGCCGCAGTATGCCCGGTGAATGCGTGTGCAGCGAATTGGTTAGGCAGGTTTTGTGCAGGGGAATGAATGGCTGCAGCGACTAAGCAATGCTTTGTGTCAAGCGCTTGGCAGACTAAGACTGAATAGAATAAGCCCGTTTAAATATGATGGTAGGTGTTCTGCAGAGGGCAGAGCGCGTGAATAGGGATGGACGGACAGAGGCCGACTGCGCAGTCAAGACCAATTGTGCACACCCGCGTGGCGTTTGAACAAACGAAAAAGAGATCGCCTAGACGGAGGCGGTTGTTCCTGATTTGGCGAGATTATGTAGGCTATTTCGTGCTCAGGGTAGGTGCAACTCGTTAATGTGTCACTGGACTGGTGGTCTTTCGAGCCAGCCATCTCGCAGCAGGATGCTCACTAGGGCATCGTCCCCTAAGCATGAGAGAGGAAGCTGATATGCGGCACGTTATCTGTTGAAATCGTTCTACTGTTACCGATCTCGTAACAAGGGGAGTCTGGGCGCGGATGCCAAACTCAGCCCGCTGTACCGTTGTGCAATTGGGGTCAAGGCCTGGTCCTGGTATACGTGACCTGGTCAAAATCATATGCATCTGTCGACGGCAGAATCCGCAGCATTTGGTGGCCAGCTAGCGGACGTGGAAGCGCGAGAGTCGCGGGTATACGTAATCCGTCTGGGCGGGTCTACGGTGATGGTGTAGTGAAGCCTCCTCTGTCGCTGCGACCATGGACCATTTTGCCCAGAAAGGACGCCGTTAGTAGCAGAGAGGCGCGCAGTTGGTGCTTATGAGTACTGCTGTGCCTGCCCTCAGGCTGCCCTCGGGCCTCTAGGGGCATACATGTGAATGCATGCAGACGCACGCAGGTGCGATGTGAGGAGGCGCGGGGGCCAGTTTTGTGTGAAGTGTGGCGTTTGCTTGGCTATAGTGGGCTGGGATGTTTCGACGCTGCGACATGCATTTGCGAGACAGAGTGCGGTACTACCAGCGATCTCACTGAGCTGCTGATGCAATATGTGTGCTGCGCAATTCGTGATGGAAGACAGCAGGAACTACGCGTCGGTTTTCTGAATGGGCTTAGTAGTATTGGCGGCGACCTTGGTTTTGTTCGTGGGAAGCTGTTTTGTTTGGAGCATTCGAATAGCGCAGGGCGTGTCGCGACTGACGGTGCGGCTAATATGAATTGTGACAATACACATGGCGCTCGCAGAAAAGAACGCAGCGTCACT
>CAJFCZ010000455.1:0-12439 GCA_904066245.1 Eimeria sp. OTU-Y | reverse complement strand
AGTGATCAATGTTTGCAA
This sequence comes from Eimeria sp. OTU-Y, assembly GCA_904066245.1. Classification (NCBI taxonomy): domain Eukaryota; phylum Apicomplexa; class Conoidasida; order Eucoccidiorida; family Eimeriidae; genus Eimeria; species Eimeria sp. OTU-Y. The sequence continues at coordinate 12,421 of CAJFCZ010000455.1, read as the reverse complement.
CAAGGGGTGTCCTTCTTGGGTGTGCATATTTCTAACGTAGGGCTGTCTAGGATCCGCTTTTAGAATAGGCGCAGACGAGCGGATTGCTTTTTCCATACTTACATACATGTGACTGGCTGTGCAGCCCCTACTGTGCATACAGGCTATAGTATAGACCTCCCTGCAAATTTGTAGCATCACGGAGGTTCGTGTGCCGATGCGTACAGACACTAAATTGCAAACGCACGTGGTTACGGTCGTGTTGGGGCACATATAGATGGCGTACAAACACATGTAGTTGCTTCGCTTGGCTGGAGAGCCTACCATTTTCTGCATTCGGTCTAGTGCAGGTAGGGGTGCAGGCACATTTTGGGAATTAGATGTCACACCCGTATGCAAGGACGTAACGTGAAATGGTCCCCCTGCTTCAGAATCGCGTGAAGGCAGCGTAAGCAGCCATCTCGTAAGATGTTCTGGGGCAAGCGGGAAGCCAGGTTTGGCAGGGTCTGCCAGAGGCTAGTATATGCCTCGATAATTTTTCTCGTGCTATCTACGTACAGCCAAGCAATAATTTGTAATGAAGGTCCTTGATCGTATTCAAGGACTCTTGCAATTCGAAATAGAGTCAAAATGGTTAAGATGAAATGAAAATTCGCAGAAAGTTGCTTAAAAACAGCTGAACTCCGACTCCGTCCTATATTCCTTAGGCGCACAGCCCTACAGACCTGATGGCATTGTAAGGTTAGAGCTTTTAATGTGCCATTACACTCTCCTCCCTTTCCGAGTGCTTGTGTCATATTAACATCACATTTTCTAGACGCTAGCTTCCCGGATGGGCAATACTGCTGTAGATGTTGCTGTACACGTAGCTTACTGAGATGGATTGCAACGCACCTTGCTGCAAGTAATATTTCAAGGCAGACTAATACGCAATCACAACCAGGCCTTGTCGCTCGATGCGCTGAAGTGGCAGATCGTTGTTAACCCTTTACTTGGCCCTAGGTAGATAGCCTCCGTTATATCCTCACGGGAGCATCGCCACGCTCTACCAGTATTTTCCTAGAGTAAATTGTGTTCCATTATTACTAGTACTAATTGCAAGGGTGCTAGGAACTACTTCATTAATATCTGAATTTGGAACAGATATTGGCTGGACACTGCATCCTGTCCGCAAGTTGGATAGCATGCCCTGAGTTCGGTCAGAGCATGAGGACGATGCCAAGTGCTTGTTGAGGATGCTGGAGGCTCTGTCTCCTCCATCCGTCCAACTAAGCTACTTATCCCTCGTAAGCAGATTCGTTAGAGATGCCGCGCTGCGAGGTAATTCGGGAATGGAGTAAATGCAGTATGGCTAGTCACCGAGGAATTTGTGAACGTCCTTACAAGCGTGCAGGCGTAATGACAACGGCCGAATCGCCTATTTCTTCGCTGGACTGGGTTTATTCCTGTTGCAGAGACGGAAAACCGTGATAAACTAATTGTTTATATGAAGAATGAGCACTCTTGTGCTCTTACAAACCATTCCGTCTACCCTCTAGTGTAGCAGGTAAACGAAGGGCCGCAGCTGTGATGCGTCCTGTGGTGGAGAATGCGCCGCTGCAGTGAGGCTCGAACCTGGAGCACTTGCTCACAGCCGGTTGGTGTTTGCTGCTGAACCACAATCCGTAGCGCAAAGCGTACTCCACGCCTCGCCTCCTGGAATAAGCGTAGGATTTTTTGTATAGCGATGTACCTCTGCGCCAGACTACAGAGTTGGCGGAATAGCTAGACCATTGTAGGAGTACTTGTGGGTGTGTAAGCACCCACAATATGGAAATCCGGCACTGCGAGAGGTTTCTCACCAATCATAACCTCAGAGGGTGATAGCTCTGTTGACCAATGGCTGGTTGCTTTGCATCCTAGCCCCGACACAGTAAGGCGCTGATAACCATCACACTCGTTAGAGTCGAAATATGAACGCAGCACTTGCTCAAGCGTAAGGTTGACTAGCCCCACCGTCACTATAAGGCTGACAGGCGGAAGGCATTGCGCGCTTGAGATGGAAACGATTGCACGGTTGCTGCCGCAACTCCAACTGGAAGCGAGGGTCACAATGGAAAATAAGCACTTCAGAGAATCTACGGTAGCGAATGAGACTATCGGCAAGAACTTTCACGGAAGCAGCAGCTGTTAAAGGCTTCTTCGCATGGACAAAGCGTGCCATCTTGTTGCGTTTGTGAAGCAGCATTAAGATAGAGTCATTCCTAGGAACAGTGAAAGCCATCACTAATCAAAGAGAAGCTGGCATTTTTCTGGTGGTGAAAAGAAATAGTCACCGGCTAAAGCAGGCCTGCATAAGTGCCATAGAAGCTCGACAGTGTGTGCAGGAGTCAACGTAAGCCGTAGTATAGAAGCGCATCTCGGGCCAGTAGTTGTATTGGTTCAGAGTCAAGAGAGTCGCCTTCTACTCTCGGTGCCGGGCTGGCATATAATGATGGTCGATGTAAAGAACATGAGTAAAGAACTCACTCAACTGCGGCAGAGTGACTTGCCACTTGCAGTGAATGCAAATGCGGAAGTGAGACGACTCAAAGCGGAAGCTATGTAAGCGATTACGAAGCTTGAATCTGGCGCCCTCGCCAGATTGCTGCGCCGCTGCCTTAAGTGGGCCACGAAAGGCTGGACACTGAATGTACACTGACACCCATAATTTGGGTAAGAAACAACCTTCTTTTCCCGGTTCCTTACGTGCTGGTGCTGCAGTAACGGGACTTTACCCTGGTGTGTGTGGCCTTCTCGCTAACGAAGCAGAGGGTCGTAGAAAGCGTCGTTTGGGTGCACTTGAAGTGATGCATGCCATCTCCTAGCTGTCTCCTTGCCTTCTACTGGCGTTGTAAGGCAGTTGCAAATGCGCAGATGCTAACACTAGTGGTGCTCGTGACCGTAGTAAGGGGGCCACAGGCCCAATGAAAGGGCTTGGGAGGCGTGGAGAAGGATACCAAGAAGGGCAAGACAACGCGTCTGCACCTGGTTTCGCGCTCCTCGTAACTGCTAGTAAGATCTTGGAAACAAGGAGCTATACCCACCTACCCTCGCGCCCAGACAGAAGCATCGACGTTTTGAGCTGTTGTAAGTGGATCCGTGCTTGATGATCAGCTTATGTCGTAACCTTAGCAACGTGTAGCAACTGAGACAATTTTTCAGTTGCAGTAACCATGCCCAAGCGTTCTGGACAGTATATCGAGTATTCCTGATGAGTTGGAGTCACGGTCTGAGTGAGGAACCCATTTGGTGTGCCTGCTTGCTCAATCACCGCTACTAGCGCATAGCCTGAAGCATCCGTGTGCAGTTCGAAGGGCCTTGTGGTGTTTCGCGCTTGTTCTGCTGCAATCGATTAAGAGTTGCTTAAGCGTCACACTTGTGCGGGAACCGTTGCCCAGTGAAATGGGGCTCCCTTGCCGGTGAGGTCAACGAGCGAGCAGGGGACATCAGCGAAACCATGTTCTATGAGCATGCGGCAAGAATTGACAACTTGCAGGCACGGACGTACGTGGGTCTCGTTAGCAAACATCTCTGGAGACGCCTATGTTGCTTATATCATGTCTGCCGAGGCTTTAATGCTCTGCACTAACCGTGTATCCAAGATAGGGAAGTTCCAGTATCGCAAGCTTGCTCTTACGAAACTTGGGGTAGAAATTGTGCTTGACGGAGATACTTGGTAAATGCCGCCGAAGGTCAGCGTGGCTGGGGAGATCAGGGTTTTATACCAGGATGCCATCACGGTAGGCAATGATGTCCCAACGTAGTAAATGTTGCGAATTGGCGTTAGTATTAGCTTGAAATGCAGCAGGCGAACCCTTCAGGCCAAATGTCATAGCGTACTAGTCGAATTGCAGTATAAGTGAGAGGATTCTTTCACCGATCTTGCTTAGCCATAAGAATACTATGGAACCCTGCTTGAAGGCCAAGAGTAAAACAACATTTAGCTCCTCCCAGCACCTGGAGAACAAATTGAATAAGGGGCAGCGAGAAATCAGCGGCTATTGTAAGGGCTTTCAAGGCCTGGCAATTAACAACCGTGCGCATGCTTTGTTCCCCCGTACCATCATCTTGCTTCTCACCCAGAATCAGGGGAGAAGGTAGGGGAGTACCCTGGAGCCATCTATCCGTTAGCTGACGACTCTGCACTTTCCTGCTTCTGGAAATCAAAAATGTCTGGACAAGGCTGTAGATAACATACTTTGCCGGTTGTTTCACCAGCAAAATATGATAACCATGCGCGCTTTGCCGGCAAGCCTGCAACTACTGTCCGCGGAAACACTCTTCCTGGCGCATAAACATCGCTAGCGTCGTTACGGACGCATATGTGCGCCTTCCACTGTGTCACCCACAGCATGCGGAGAATTATTTCGTGGTGAACTGCTTCAAGGTAGAAGTGACGGAAAGGAGTGCAGCAAGGCCGACTGATATTTAATCACTACCAAGCACCATTGCTCCATGCGCTGACGTGGTAGACCGTTATTAAGCGTTTACCTGAACCTAGGTAAGGTATTCACCTGTCCGGAACTAGGAGCGCATGCCCTGATTTCGGTCATAATGTGTTACATAGCTAGTGTTACAAGGTGGACCCATCTGTACTTACAGCGGACCCCACTTTGCTGCTTGCAGTAGCGGTGTAGACAATTGTTGGACAATTACTAGGCCTCCAGTAGCCAGCCTGAGCTCAAGTAGAAATCTCCGTACTAACTTCAGACAGACCGTGCTGCACAACAGTGTGAGGGAAGATAGTTGCGATATCGTGTGTATAGTGTCTCGGGATACGAAGTCGTTTCTGTTGAAGTATCTCGAGTAAAAAAAGATTCATTTTCCCCTATATTAAACAGTTATGAATCAGAAAAACGAGATCTACTACAAAGGGATCTGGGATCAAGCAAGGTTTCCGCCCGCGGGAGCGTTCCCGGTGTGAGTCGACCGGGGGACGAGGAGCAGCCAGCAGGGCTCTGCAGCAAACGGTGGATCTGGTGCCCCGTATCTCTTCAAGTGCAAATCAAGTGGTGATAAGGAGTAATTGAACCTTGTATTTATCATCCACAGAGTTTCCCATTCCCAAATAATCTTGGAGAACCCGGTGCGGGGCCGATTGTGCCCCAGCTCCCCACTGAAACTCTTGTGAGCACGGGGGCTGCTGCCCTAAGCACAAGCTCTTTTGGAGTATACACGGTGTTGTATTTTGAATTTTACAGTTTGAATAGCCGAAGAGAAGCCGGGGATTCCCCATGAGGGCCCCACCCCTGCCTCACCTTTCTAGCCAAGGGTTCCTAGGCTAAAACGGGTTGGGGTCCCTCACAGAATTGTGCTTGACTACCGAGCCCTACACCCTGTAATCTTTAACTATGAGGCATTTTCTGGCACTTGTTATAGGGGTGGCACTCCTAGATTTCTCCTCAGCTGCACAGCCACCTCACAATGATCGAGGACGAGGTCGCCCTCTCGGATCGCCGGCAGCAGCATCGCCCGCAGCTGCAATACCAGCAGCCGCCATATTCAATCCTTCGCGGGCTTTGCATGAGCTGCTTACTCGAGTAGCCAACGCCGTCATGGGGGGAAGGAACAAGCGGGCGCCCCCCCCAGAACCAGTTTCCCCTGCTGACTCCCAGGGTTTCACAAATGCACCCGCCCAAGGAACAGGGGTCACCCCTTTTGAGTTATCCTCTTCGCCGTCGTCTGACGGCCTGAGTTCGGGGGCTGCGTCGCCGGAAGACCAGGGCTCGCGCTCAGAGCTCGAGAAGCTCCTCGCCCAAGCCGCCAGCGCCCGAGAGAGCGTGAACAAGAGCTCAGGTCGGCGGGGCTCAGCGCATAGACGAAGGCGGCAGCGAAGGAGAGCGTCACAGTCGGTTGTTTCTACACATTCGAGCAGCTCTATAATGTCTTCTGCCTTTGACGATTCAGAAACCCCCTTGACCCTGGACGACGTGTTTAATCAGATTTCTCAGGTTTCTCTCTTTTCGGCAAAGACGGAGTCGAAACTCCCTGTGTGGCCCCGAAAAGATAAAAAACGAAATCCAAAAGCTGATACAAAAAAGAAAAATCGATGGAACGCTCTCAAGAGAAATCCAGACAGCGATTCCGAAGACGACGATGCACCCTTCCTCGCCGTCTTACCCAGGAAACCCCCCGCCCGAGGCTCCCCTCTATCCAAGGCAGCATTACAAGGAGATTCTTCGAAAGAATCATCAGCTGAGCCTGAGACCCCCACCACTCCTCAGGCTGCCTTGCAGCAGCTGCTATCGGATACCGCGGACTCTATGGGTTTTGCAGCTTGGACTCCAATTACTGACTCTCCCCCAAGTAAATCTGATGAGGCACCCTCCCCTTCTCCACAACTATTATCTCCCCTGTCTACGAAGGACTCCCGTGACACCTTAGAGGACTTGCTGCAGCAGGCAAGTGCAAACATTGCTGCTGCTGCTAAGCGCAAGAAAGCGCCCCGAGGAAACCTGCTTCTGGGGAAGAAGAATGCGCAGCGGCATAAGGGAGAGCGCCCCGACGGTGAAGAAGACGAACCCATCCTCGCTGTGCTGCCTAGGCGAGCTTCTAACACTCATCTTTCCGCTGTACAGGCTGGCAGTGAGCCTGCCTCTTCGGATCACCTCAGTCCAACAGACAATGCCCAGGACTCTCTGCAGCAGCTGATGGATAGCTCTCCGGGCCCTTCTTCTTGGGGTGAAGCAAAAAAGCATGTTGAAGGTGAACCAGAGATTAGCATGCGTGGCAGTGTAGAAGAAGGAAACGCAGCACAGGTTATAGATGGGGCCCCCACGGGTGTTGGCCCGCTGCTGCAACAGTCCAACCAAGGCTCTGATGAGGCCCCGAAGACCCAGCCTGTGGATCCTCTTGAAGCTGGGGGCCCCCAAGCGGCAGATACAAATGCAGAAGCAGCCAAAGTTGGATCCTTAGAAAACCCGCGAACAGCAGCACTAGCAGCTACCGTATGGGACTTGAAAGAATCCATCTTTGCTACCCGCAAGGCTGCAGAAGCAGCAAAAGCAGCAAGGGTTGCAGCAACAACAGCAAAAGGAATATCAGGTGAGGATCCATGCTGCACTGGCGACAACTAGCTTGTTTCTTAGCCCTGGAAGCACAAGCTGGCTATTATCAGAGGCAGGCCTCAGGTGTAAGTTCGTTGTAGGGCTCCTGAAACGAAGGGCCAAGAATCTGCTGTGCTAGGGTCTAGGGTTTAGGATGTAGGGTTTAGGGGTTTGTTGTTGGTTTGTTCAGCTTTGCCTGGGCCGCCGAACGCGCACAAGTCGAGTTTCGAGTTTGGTCGTACACGCGGCCATATGAAGTGGGAAGATGAAGAGTCGGTGTCCGAGGAAACGACAGAGTCGGATGAAACTCTTTCTAGTGAAGCGGGTTCTCCTGCTGTGGGCTGGGATTCTGCGCGAACTGCTGAGGCAGCAGAACGGTTGAAGGGTGGCTTCTCTCATTCTCAATGGCGAATGGAAAATCGACAAATGGGTGGTCTCCCCCGCAACACGCAACCAGAAAGCCCCGAATCTTCTGAATTTTTCCCCTCGCAATCATCACACATGCTGGGGGGAGGCGAGAGAACGCCATCTATGACGCCATCTTCATCGGAGCTATATGAAGACGATTCAGACTTTGCCAAGGACGGCTCGTGGGGAGAGCCACCTGCCTTTGGGGCCCTCTCCAAAGGATCAGAGGAATCGGCGGGGGCCCCTGGGGCCCGTGAGGCCCCTGGAGCCCCTGCACAAGGGCAGGGCGGAACGACACAACCAGCACAACAAGGCACCCCCGCTGCAGCGACAGGAATCCAGCGAAGGGTGCAAGACCCCCCGGTGGAAGGCAGCGAAGAGTTGGGTTCTTCGTCAGCACAAAAAAAGGCAGCGGCAGCAAACGAGGGGAAGCGTCAGAAACGGGGGGGAGCCCCGGCTCCGAAAACTGAAAATCCCACCCCCCCTAAAGGCAATCCCACTGGGAAGGGAAACAGTAGTGCAGGCAACTCAGAAACGCAGTCAGGAGGTTGGGGACCGGCAATTGTGTTTGGGCTGATGCTGTTGGTTGGACTGTGCGTGACACTGGGCATTTGGCTGCATTCTCGACGTATGTGCAAAACAAAACCCCTTTTAACGCAGTGAAAAGAAAGCTATATGTTTCCCTTGTGCTCCCCTACTAGAAAGAATGGTGTGGGGCTGAACAACATGATGAAATAAATAGAAATATATGAATAATTTGTCTGTGTGTTGCAGGCAAACGCAAAGCAAAGAAAGATGCAGCGAAGGCAGAAGTTTCAATTCCCACAGAAAACAGCATGTGGGCAACATCTATCGACCTGTCCTCCAGAGGTGGAGCCTAACTGTCAGGTCTGGTGCTCCCACGCAGTTGTATAAGGAGCCTCTTAATGAAGGATTACTAACGAATTCAGAGTTTTTGGCGAAATATTACTCTCTGATTTATATTCACCAGCAAGTGTTTGTATGCACACGATGACGGTTTTAGGTATAAAGCAACCATAAGTACTAGGTAGATCTGTGTCCATACATACAAAGTCCCTATTGTGCGAATTCATTTCAATGTATTTAGCGCTGCGCTTCGACCAGCAGTTTGGAAATGGGGAATTTCATGGCTGTCTGTACACCGGCAACGTATTTGCCTTTTCATTCACACAGCAGTGCAACCATACTCAGTAAAGTATGGACTTATAATGGTTCCTCAGACGCCCCCATAAACGCCTGCCCTCAGGTGGAAACCGTCAAAAGTACAAGTGCCTTAGCTGTAATAATAAGGCGAAGGCCAGCGGACTCAGAGCCGCTTAACTCCCATTTCTTTGGGGGGGATTCTTTTCCTTGAAGTTTGCCGTGCGCAGGCCACTCCCTAAAATGACTTAGGCGCATGTGGTTCACGGAAGCCCCAATGGAGTCGGGCAGTGCTCAGTTGAAAACGAAAACCAGGTTACTGAGCTATGTGCCTGATAATGCAGGTCCCTGTGGACTTGGCAACAAAAGCCTTGCAGTGTATAGACACTCCGTCTATCTCTGCTATTTCTGCTTCTTTTCCTGCCTTTTTGACGATTGCGCCTTGCAAAACCCAAGCGGCCTCAATTTTGAAAAACAAACCGCTTCAATAGCCATTGTTAGCTAGCCATTGACGGCTAGCCATTGATAGCTAGCCATTGACAACTAGCCGGCCAGATAGCTAGCTAGCCAGACACAAGTAACTAAGCTAGAGGCCTGTTTCTATGCCAAAAACAACTAGCGGCTTCATGCCACGATGCACTGTTATAGGGCCCCTAGGGAGGGGCCCCATGGGGCCCCCCCAACCCCTTCACGATGTTGGGGCCACCAGGGCCCACATGGCTCTCCCCGTGGACCCCACCGGGAAGGGTTCCTTCTTCTCTGCGGTCGTCTTCAACGCTGTGGCCACGCAGCAGACTGCTGCTGCTGCAGCTGCTGAAGTTGCTGCTGTGGCTGCAGCTGTTGCGGCTGCTGGAGCTGATGCAGCTGCTGCAGCAGCTGCGCAGTGGGCACAGTCACCGGAGGCTGCTGGCCCGTCATCTGAAGCTGCTGCTGCTGCCTCTGCAGAAGAAGCTGCTGCTGCAGAAGCTGTTGTTGCAGTTGTTGCGGCTGCTGCTGAAGTAGTAGCTGCGGGTGCTGCTGCTGGAACATCTGAAGAGGCGGCAGTGAAGGGCCCGAGCTCGACGATGCAGCGGCAGCAACATTCTGCTGAACTTGCTGCTGCTGCTGCAGAACTTGCTGTTTTGCAGCATCCATAACTTGGTGCTGCTGCAGTTGCTGATGCTGCAGTTGCTGCTGCAGCACATTCAGTTGTCTATTTTGAAGCAGCAGCTGCTGCTGCTGCTGGGCAAGGCCCGGGATCGGACCTGACAGGGTCCCTGTGAGGGCCCCAAGGGGGGGCCCCTGCAAAGAGGGTCCAGTAAGGGGGCGCCGAAGGCGTTGCTGCTGCAGTTGTTGCTGTTGCAGCAAGTGCGTGCTTGTGACTCCCTGTTGCTGCTGCAGCAACAGCTGCTGCTGCATCTGCTGCTGCAGCTGCTGTTTCTGCTGGGACGTGTTCAGCAGCAAGTCATATAGGGCGTCGAAGTGTACAGGCAGGTTCCTGGTCGGGGGCCCTGTAGCAGCCCCCGCCGTTGGCACTGCTGCTGGTGTTCTGTCGGTTGGCTGCTGCAGCATTGTTGTGTCGATGTTCGCAGCTGCATCAGCTTCTTCGGGTGGTTTTACTGCAGCAGCAGACCCTGGAGCAGCAGTCGGTGCTGCTGCTGAAGAGCCCTCTGCCTCTGCCGCATCTGTCTTCAAGCGCTTTAATGGGGGCCCCCGAGAGGCTGAAGATGTGAGGGGCCCCTCCTCCCCTGCAGCCTTTTGAGTCGCGCTTGGCAGTGTCGTCGGTCCTGCTGCTGCTGCTGCTTTTGCTGCTGCCTGCAAGAGGCGCAGCCGCATCTGCTGCTGCTCTTGGGCAAACACAGCAGCAGCGACAGGATTGCTGCTGCTGGTGATTCTGTTGTTTCCACAAAGTGCAAGGAGAACATCCGTGCAAATAGATGAGGGCGCAGCAAGCTGCCGGTTTGCTGCACCAGCGGGGGCCCCCAATACCCCGCCAGGAGCAGCAGATGGGGCCCCCGAAGGGTTAACCCTCGACAGGGTCCTAGCGGATAGAATGTGGGCCTCTCCCACGCCTAGCAAAAGAGATTGATCGAATCTTAAGCGAGAATTAAACTCTGAAAAGTCAGGCGTATCGATGCCTGTACACAAAAGGAATTGCAGAAAGATAATTCCTTTAACCACCGACAAACCCTAAACCCTAAACCCTAGGCCCTAGACTTGTACACATACTACGCATGTATCAACAAAAGCTCTTCCAGAACGGCTCCAAACCCCAAACCACAAATCCCAAACCCTACGAACCCCAAACCCTAAATCCCAAGCCCTACCCCCCCAACCCTAAACCCGAAACCCTAGGCTTCAAGCCCTTAATTGCAAACCCTAGAACTAAACCCTCATTGCTTCTCACCGAAGAGTCTAATATCTGTCAGAGGCGCCTTGGGGGGTTCCTTCTGCTTAAGGCGCCGCACTGTCAGCCGCAGCTGCGGGCAGTCGGCCTCCAGCTTTTGAAGGGCCTCGGGTCCAAGAAACTCGGAAATGCTGCAGCAAAACATAGTGCATGCAGCTGTCAAACCCTTTTCTTAAACCCTAAACCCTAAACCCTAAACCTTAGTTCCCATATTATCTTGGGCTATATGGGAAGCCTTTCGTTCAAGTTCATACCTTGCGTTGTATGAGAGGTTTCGCGCAGGCGGCCGCCGCATCTGCTGAGAACCTGGGTGAGGGGGTAGAGGATATTCTAATACATTGAAACCCTTAGAAGGAGAAGACCCAAGGGGCCCCTCTGCTGCTGCTGCATCTCCTGCTGCAGCTCGTTCTGCTGCCTCTGCTTCAAGCGCTGCGTCTGGCAGCATGAAAGAAAACCAAAAGAAGGGGTCGGTCAAGGGGTTGCTGCTGACTACAGCTGAACATATCACAGAACAAAAAAAGAATTAAAAAACATTCATCAAGGCGCAGATTCATTTGAATCTGTCTCAGCTCAAAAACTTGAATTTTTTTTCATGATCTTCTAAAGAGCAAGCAAGCAGCAACACACACGCCGCTGCTTCTTTCCAAATATGCAATACAGAAAAAAAATTTATTTAGGGATTAAGAAGGCATAGGAATGAACAGGAATTGATATCAGAATAAAGAACTGAGGGGAAGAAGGATTCGTCTAAGGCTCGAGAGAGAAGAAGAATGCATCGAAAGTTAACGCTGAACGAACTAGTACTAAGGATTCACAGTGGTTTTAGGGTTTAGGGTTTCAATGAAAGTATTCATGATGTGTAATCTTTAGGGTTTAGGGTTTAGGAGGGCTTGGTGTAAGCAGATGGAGGTTTAGAAAAGATAAGACGGACGGTGAGAAGAAGCATCTTCACCAGGTTGAGTTTGCTGCGTCTGTGCTGCTGCTGCTCCTCCTGCTGCTCCTGCTCCTGCTGCTGGTGTATCGAGGGTTTGCGGCTGCAGCAACCCCAAAGCAGCAGCAGCACGAGGGTTTGAAGCAGATCGCATCAACAGAGAAGCGATCAAACGCTGACGAGGCCAAACATTTTCATAGTCTTGCACTTCTTCAGCGTCTACAGCCCGCACTGAACACCGGCACATAAACCACAGCGCACCATCCTAAACCCTAAACCCTAAACCCTAACCTAAACTCTAAACACCTGGACCCTAAACCCTAACCCCTATAGAGCTAACCCTGAACCCTAAACCCTACAGACCCACAACCTAAACCCAAAACCTAAAGACCTAAATCCCAATAACCTAAACCCTAAACCCAACACACGCAGCTTCTGAAGCGAGGGCCCTCCTTAACAACCCCGCAACGACTGAGTATTCAATATATA
>CAJFCZ010000454.1:0-12518 GCA_904066245.1 Eimeria sp. OTU-Y | reverse complement strand
ATATATAATATGTAGTATAGCCACGCACAGTCACTGCAACAGTGTCAGTATAGGCATGCTCGAGGCCGAGTATGCAAAGCGTATTGGTTTGCTGCATGTGGACACCTGTGCGTGCCTCCAGGGGTGTCACGTATACGTCTCCAAGTGCGAGTCGGTGTGCAATTGGACCCAACGCGCTTCGAGTTGTTTCAGCTTGCCAGCCCATGTTTTTTACATCCTCCCCTTTAGGCGTCACCCTCAGGGTGTTCACCCCAATAGATTACGGGTTATCTCCGTGCCCAGTGCGTACAACCGCCCGTCCAGTAATCCTTGCTCGGAAAAGGCTGCTGTACTTTGAAGCGCATATGAACTGCAAGGCCTCTATGCTTAAATGGCAACCCCCCACTGTTTGCACAGCTCTACGCCTGATCAACTACAACTTCAAGCGACCTAGTATATCCACTGCAGACTGCAAATTCTGCTGCTTTGGCGCAGGACCGCTGTAGATGGCAGTTTGGTTAGCCAAAACGTTGCCAATTCGAATGTTTAAACATCAACCATTCTCTCGTTCGCTGACTGGCAGTAAATTAGTTGCGCATCCATACTGCCTGCAGTCGCAGCTCACGGCAATTACTTGGTCCTTTACACTTATTTCCCTCAACTTGCATACTCTCCCACATCACCCACGAAATTATATCGGTAAAATGCTCCCACATTACTACCAGCAACAGCCTGCGTGCCAGCAGCAGAAGAGTCGTAGTACACGTGGAAACTGAAGTTCTACGGCTCTTGGGCAGTTTTTTCAACAGCAAACAGAACGCTTGCTCGAAGCATTAGAACCACCAGAGCGCCTAAAACAAGGCGGCAGAAAGAAACACTAACGAAACACTCGCGAACCTCCCTTGTTGCAGTTCTTAAATCGAACACCATACGCAAAATACGACCGCTCTCCTGCTTGCTTCCCTGTCGTCCACTCACTCCCGCCTTAACCAATCACAGTACTGAAGACGGCCGCACCAGCCAGCAATCATACGCTACAGTTGCCCGTCGGCGCTGTAGACGTTGCCGCCTTTATTTCTGTCGAGGACATCCCTAACAAATTCGATCATTCGCATGTCGCTTATCCCCACTTGATGATACAGTGGTCACGCAATGCGTCCTGTGGTATTCCCTCCTCCAGCTCCGTCGACTCAGCCTTCATGGTGGGGCACAGGACGACTTTCCTTCCTCGATCACGCAGTTTACGTACGCCGCAAAATATTCCGTAAACACACCCCCCGATTAGAATAACCCAAGGGATGACTGTTATTGCTGTAGAACATAGACTGGCTGCACCCGCTGCTGTGGCTCCGGTTTCTCCTGCCGCTGTTGCGGCTACCCCAGCCACAGCAGCAGATCCAGTAGCTGTTGCAGCTGTGACCTCAGTTGCTGTGCTCCCAGCAGCTACTGCCTCCGTTAACTGCACGAAGAAGAAACGTGCAGCAAGTGCAAGCATAGCTGGATAGCTGGCTGAGAAGCAATCAAGATACACAAACAAAGAAACACCCACATTCATGCCAACGAATCCCTGAAAACTGGGGTCCCCTTCCCGACGAAGCCAACCAAGTGCGTGCATGATTCCAGGGGTGGATCAGGCGCGGTTCTTCTTACATCTATGCGCATAAGCAGTGTGCTGTCCTTCGGCCTCACCTGCCTTCGCCGCACAAACAAAATCCCCCCAGCAATACGGCGCTATCCTCTGCAACTCATCCAGGAAACCTTCTGCTTCCTCGACCGGCAGCAAAAACTTTGTTGTCCTCAGGCGATCAGCCCCAAAAACCTTCACGGTCTCCCCCAGGAAACACAGAAGATGCTGAAGGGACGAAACGGAAGCACTACGTTAAATGCACAAACGTGTGCCTACACACGTTATGTAGATTATCAAACGGCGGTATTTGTATCAGCGCACACCACACGTCTTTGCATCACTTGTTTGCGTAACACTTGTCTAAATATGCACGTGTTGAAGCACGCATGAGCACACGCCCTGACATACATCAAACGAAGCTGAAAAAGAATGTTTGCAGAAACACTGAATGAATAAACAATGGAATGGGGACTGAGCTAGCAAATGACGAATATTTGCAATCCGTGCACACGTGGCATGGCCGTGCATACATGGTATGGGCGAGCGGAACCTTCACCAACATAATGAACTGGCGATGCCTCAGATGTCGAGGGGGCACATAAAATGCATATGAAGTACTTGTATACACTAAATCAGCCACCACCCGGAAGCACATATAACGCAAACGTACTCAAGTAGACGAGGAACGCAGCAGCAAACTTCATACCAGTATTTACTCCCTATCTACGTGGATTGTTCTAGCGACCGCACAAGTTGTTTGTTTGCTCGTATTCACCTCAAGCGAATAATAGCTTCTCCATCCACGCCCTGCCTCAATCATGTAAAACCTCTCTCCATCACAAGTGCGTTTGCGGTTGATGACATAGATCGCATCGCCACTCTGTCTTTTCACCTCCGAAAGGAGAGGCACAGTGTCCTGTTCCATCTGTTGTTCTAAATCTGTGATCGCTTCGACATGTTCTCCTCTTGGGATTTCACGAATCGTAGGGTACACAGAGGAGACATGTGCGGGGACACTAGGTGTTGATCGACTGTTATCATCCTTGGCTGACACCTCGCTACTCTTGCCCTTAGTGTCATCAATATCACTGTCTACAGACAGAGGAGAGTCGACTGACGAAACCATTACAATGCTTTCACGGTCTCCACTGCTGCCGCTTGTGTAGTTCACCGCGCTCCCAACACTGACGCAGGTGCCTTTCCGAATTGTCTGGGAACGCGAGTTGCCCTCGTCGCACCCAGATAACATATCTGTGAGAAACCAGGATTCTGATTCGTCCAACCGACTGTCAAAATCTTTTGAGGCGGTCTTGTTGGTGCACGGTCCTACTAAAGTGTCGTTTGGGAAGCCTGCATGCTCTAATGGAGAGCCATCACAGACGGTGGGGGGCGAGGTTACCTTGTTTTGCCTGGAGACACCACCAGTTTCAGGAGAATCAGAGCCCTGCAGAGACACTTCGGAAAAATTCTGCGCGTTTGCTGCTGCTCTCGATGCATGTGCTTCTTCAGGCAATGGTTGAGGCACGTCCAGGAAAGACGCGACAACCTGCGAGGCCATCGAAGCTTCATCAGCCCTTAAAGCCTTCGAGAATACCTCTATCGTGCGTTTGGCGTTATTCAACAACGCCTGTCGCAGACGGGTCATCTGTAGGAGGGCGGCCACGGAAGCCATCTTCTCGTGCGCCTGCCGGGAAAGCGAATTGCAAATGCGCAATGATATGGGGCCAATGCTCTTTCAATTCACGTTGAAAACAATAATTGCAATATAAAGGGAAAGTGTGCAGAGAATAATTCTCAGCGAAACAAAGAATGGGATGGTGACACTGAATGGAATGGTGGTCGCCGAGTGGAATGGCGCGTGTCCGTCGGCTCTCCCGCAGCTTTGCTCAGCAGCCAATGTCGATGTTGCGCCCCAAAGTGCAGAAAAAATACAGTTGTTACGAAGGCACAAACACCATGCTTAGTCAATCGAACGCAAAAAGCAAACACAGCGGGAGCTCAGCAGACGAAGGCGGCGAACTGGCATCGACAGGAGTGGAAACCAGTCGTACGGAGAAGCTGCGGCGGCTCTGTCACGACACACTTAGTTCAGCTGGAGTTTGTCTTCAAAATGCATCAAAGTAAGGTAAGTAACGCTTAGGGATGCACAACTTTCTTGTGTTCCCCTCCAACGGAACCGCCGAAGTTCGCATTCCTGCCTTGCGATGCTGCCGGCCACACGCGTCCTGATGGCAAACCGCAACGCGACACCCACAACGCAGCCGAGACAAAAAATCGTAATGCTTGCATCTTGAGGGCATGCATACTGAATATGATACCAAAAGCTTGTGTGTTTGTTCACGTAAGTGTTAGGGTCTGCTTTTTACGCGTTTTATCTGAACCAGTGGTGGTCACGGCCAAATAGATGTTCTCTCGGAAATTACGCCCCGACGGACATAGTAATCCAAACTCAACTGGGGAATTCAGCCATTCCATCATTTTTATTTATTCTGGATTGCCGTATTTGATTCACGGTCTTCATTTGCCGAACTCTTGGCCCCCCCGGTGACCCCAACCGTCATCCGAAGTAGCGCCGTCTGTACGCTCATCTCCTGAGCCTCCGGAAAGGCTGATGGGATGCTTACAGTTGGGCACATAAGCTGCTTCTAGTTAAGCACTTGACATATATAGAGGGATAATAATAGTAGGGGAAATAGGCTAGTGAGGACTAAGGCGTCGTTACACAACCCCTCCCGCTGCACGAAAGGTATCTCGCGGAGTTGAGAAAGCCCACAGTGGGAAGGACTGTTTGGCAGGAAAGAGAAAACAAGGTACTCCCCCAATACATAAATGTCCAGAAAAGGGGGAACAGTCTTCGACCAAGCCTTACATCATTTACTGCGTCTTGTTTGCCGGCAGTGCATGCCTTCTTAGCTTAGTCGGTAGAGCACCCGCTTAGTAAGCGGGAGGTCGCCGGTTCGATTCCGGCAGGAGGCTCGGCTGTGTACTGCTAAGGAGAGGCCTTAGCTTCTGGTGGCTTTGCTTTACTTTTAAATGTACGCTTTAGGGTGTGCAGTGGCCCTTTCGGCCCTTTTGCAGCGCCCTCTCGCACCTAGTCTCTTAGCGCGTGACGAGCATACAAGAGGCTTACTCTTCCCTTGTCTATGAGCGCACATACGTGCAGGTGCATTACTCGGCGAAGTAGCGCAAAATCAAATGCTAAGTTGGCACACTTGTGGATCCACACTGGCGAGTATGGTCTGTTTAAGATTGTTACAAGCTGCTCTTCTATCTCGCTGAACACGTACGTGCATGCATGTTTGAATGCATCTATCCTAAATGTTCAGCGCTTATGAATTTGTCGTGAGACAAATAGTCAACTGGAGATGTACGCCATTACGTAGCCTCGGCTCTTTCTTTGAATCTGCCTTCCTTTCGACGCTGAGCATTCGGTTCCCATCAAAAGGCGAAGAATGGGCCCCAGAAAGTAGATATTACACAACTACACTGGTATGAGCTATTTCTCACTCCTAAATGCTTGTTTTTTGTGACTGCACAAATCTACGCGTGAATGCCAACATCTAGGTGCAAGGTAGTTTTTTTCCTATGCCAGCGGCATTTGCATGTTCCTCCGTGTTGCTGTCTGCAGCTGGCTTCCCCGAAAACCATGGCTGTTTTGCACAGCTTCATCCGTCACGTAAATACACACAACCTCGTTGAATTTGAATCTTAGACATTGACCATGACTGTCAACACATGAAAGCATTTCGCGCTTTTACGGATAGACTTGCGCACCTAACTGACTTCTCGATACCGCGCAGTCTGTAGGGCGGCAATCGAGCAGCAGCTCAGCTAAACTAAGTGCTTTCTTCTGTCTTCACTCCAGTTGTTTATGCTCAGCCCTTCCTTCTATTTCTTTTTCGCCGGTCCCTCCAGGTCTGTTCAGCTAGTCGTGTGCCCTTCACAGATGGCGCGCCTATGATAGCGCCAAGGAGTAAAGTAGAAGCGCTAGGATATTGTGTATCACCATTCAAATATCTGCCACTGCACGCATTCAACTGCCACCCCCTGTTCGCTGCAAAAACAGGGAAGGACAAAAGCGTTGACAGAATGACCCCCCGACGGCAACTGCATCGATCAGCGAGTTCCTTTTGTGTGTCACTCAGCTAAAACAAATTTCCTTTCACCCATAACACTGCTACGTTCTCCAAAACATTCTGTTCTGTTGCTCTCTACTTTCTGTCAATCTCCCGTGGCCATGTACAGTGGAGTACAGCCTCTCAAGAACGTTAGTTCGGCCTATGAAAAATGAGCAATTGATGTTTAGAGAAATCCGCATGTCTGCCCACATCTTCTGCGTAGCCAGAAGAAAGGGCAAACGCACACATGCCCTAATGCAATACATAAGTGATTCTACATATCGGGCCAACTACTACAAGAAGCCCGAAAGTCCCATTCCGTTTGTGTGCAAACAGATAGGGTATAACTGCACAGGATAAACAAATTAAACAACAAACAGGCGATATGAGCCGGCCGGTTGTTTGTTTGATAACGGCTTCCATCCGCATCCACCGATGTGTAGACAACAAGTACGAGGGACAAAGCGTGGTGTCAGGATGCTGTATACAGCATCAACAAACAATCCATCCACTTGTCTGCACGGCCTTTACTCGTCCACCACTCTTTTCTTCTGCTTGCATTTTGGAAGCTGGCAGCCCAGCGCACGACTCATCTTCTGTAGAATCACCCCATTAGGAATGGCCTGTGGGCAAAAACAGCGGCACACACAATCAAAATATTCATAGCGGGCGTTTGCGTTCGTCTCAACCTCCAGCGTAGTGCTTAAACGAAGCTAAGCATCCACAAGCATAGCCATAATAAAACATAGACCGATCATCCAAGCCATAGAAGCTGAGGTTGTAAATCTTGAGGAAAACGACACTACGTAAGAATGGAGGGAATAAGGAACCTATTGTGGATGTATAATCAATGTGGTTGCGTGCAGAAAGGAGGTTCTAGTAAGTAATAAACAATCCCCTTTCAAAAAAAAAATCAAAGTATTTTTGAACTTTGACTTTTTCACAATTCGTGCCCGCACAATGCATCTCCTTGCAGCTATTTCTCTGTGTCTCTGTGCGTTGCTCTTTCTGAACTGCTGCTGGGGATGCATGTTGCGAATATGCACTGAGAATCACTGGCGCAGAAAGGAACCTGTCGGCTGCTCACCTTCCCACTTTCGTACTCGCTCACAACTGACGGCTTTTCGTTGATTGCCTGCGCCAGCTGAGCCTGTGTCATGCCTTTGTTCCTCCGGGCTTCCGCCAACGCGCGGCAGAAGTCCGTGGAGACGCGGTCGATGTGGTAGTCGCCTGTGTCTTCTTCAACCTTCCTGGCGCTGCAGAAGCATGTCAGTCAGACAAGGAACGGCAAATAAATGCCCAAGAATGCTGATAGGCAGTATGCATGTAAACACATGGACTTGTGACATTCCGTCCCTGACGGAATGAGCTGTAAATGGCGACAAACAGAATGGGCGTGGACAAACGGACAGGTATTGAGAGCGAATCCAATGGGAAAAAAAATCCGCAGCGAGCACGGCTAGGGGGAGATATATTCAGTAAACAAAAGCCTACCAGAAATTAAGGTGGATCAAGCAGGCAGCAACCTGGACACGGCATGCACACTAGAAAGTAGCTCAGATTTCAAGGGCGTCCACGAGTCACTGGCTTCAACGTGTTACTCACTTTGGGATTAAGTTCGCCTTCGTCGTCTTATTTTGTCCACCCAAAACTGAACCGAACACACAACAAACGACGGAAATGCGGGCAAATGGGCAATGCCACTTAAGTGCTGCATGGGCCAGCAGGCGAAAAAACGCATACGCTAGAAAGTGCAGATGCAAGCAGCTGGGCCACTTGCGTGAAGGCTATACGGCATGCAAAGTACGTAACGAAACAAATATGCGGAGTACTCCATGCATGACCAATACACTGGCGAACTGCGTACATTTCTTTTCCGTCTCGATGACATCTCCAGCCCTGCGAGCTTTGTTTATTTCTTGCTCCTTCACGACGCGTCTAACGCCCCCAGGACTAGTTTTCTGCAACGTGACGGGCGTCCAATCTTGAAAGCTGCCTGACATTTCCCGGAAGCTACTGCAGAGAAGTTCGGCGGACGGCACGGCAACCGGTAGAGGAGAAATGGCGAAAGAAAACTTACAAGCTGAGCGCCCACGATAATAATGACAGATAATATCAAACAAGTTTCTAATATCCTTGCCAAGAAAGTTTAATCGGATCTAGAATGCCGAAGAAGGGTCTGGTGAGGGGTTCACCGGTCGCATGCGCAGCCCCCTTAATCAATGCATGTGGACAGCTCGCCGCAAGTATTTGCACGCTTTTTCGTCGTTTATCCCGTAAATTATATACCTGTATACATATTAATTTCAACAGGCGAATCAGATTTCAACGACCAGGCAATACGGACGCACGAGGCAATCCTGTCCCGCTGCTCCGCCTCCACCGGGGGCTGCTGCTGCAGCTACGCGTGTGCTTTGTCTGGATGTTGATTAGCTTCTTTGCGTTATTTTCAACTGGATGACAGGAAGCTGCGCATAGGTTAGCTGACGTTCCCTTCGACGCGTAGCCAGTTGCCGTCTCGACGCCTGGGGAACAACAACACTGTGCGGACGGGCATTGGGGAATCGCCACAATCGGAAGCCATGGACGCATCAGAAAAGTTTGCATTTCCTCCTTACTTCCCGATTGTGAGGAAAGGTACGTATCAAGTGCAGTCATTAGGTCCCCGAGAGCTCCTACATGCGCTCGCGCTAGTGTGCGCAGTATTCCGCTTACGCTTGTTGTCGGCCGGCACTATTACATTGGCGCATTTGCTCTTGCACATCCTTTTCGAATGCCTGTTAATGCGCAGGCTGCGAGCGAGCAGCAAGTGAGCTCTTCGAATGCCTGGAAGCTTGTACCAGTGAGGGACACACCGAGGTGTCAGAACAGGCAATGAAAGAGAAATGCAGCAAAGTTATGGAGGTACGAAAGCAACGGAAATGTCGCCACCCATACTGCCTAAAAGTAGAAATATTCTGTAGGGAGCACTGACAAATAGAGAATCCTGAAGGGGGCAGTCGTGATCCCGACAGCCTTGGGCAGCCTGATCTCAATCGAGCTTTCTCGCTGCCTTGCATTTTGCTTTTGCCGAGTTCCATTGCACCAGGGAATAGGGTCTACATCAGTTCTCACCATTACACCACCACAAGTAGTGTGAGTGCGCTTTATGACAAAGATGAATATAAATAGAAGAATAAATGCGCAGTGGGGTATGCTGTTCGCCCTTTCAGATGTACAAGACGTGCACCGAGAAATCGCTTAAGGACAAGCGGTTGCCTCCTCCAGTGGTCGAAGTTCGTTTTCAACAATTGAATCCTTGAATTAGGCCGGATAGTGGCTGTGCGTTTGCGGGTGGTCAACCATGGCTACTAGTTCCTTTGAACATCCAAAGACATTCTGCAGTTAGGACGCATCCATTGGCGGATCCACGCCGGCAGCTGGCTGGATCGAAGGTCGTTCAAAGTGTTTGTTGTCACCTTTTTTGTCCAGATGGATGAGTCCGTTACTTCCCAGTTCCGCTCCTGCATAAAAAACTGGAAGGGACGGACGCCCGTACTCGTTACTAGAAAACAGTCTGTAATGTATCGTTTAGAGCATTGTAACAACTAGATGCACCCGCAACATGGCGCTACCGCACTGAGACGAGCCTCAAGTAGACTGGGTATGGCGAAGTACGCAAAGGTGGGGTCTTCGGCAAACCGTTTACGTGGGCCTACAGCTTCTACGCCCATTTGCTTAGTAGTTACACCTAAAGCAGTCGAATTGTCGTATTTATGTGCTCACGCTTAACTTGAAAGTGTTGTGGTAGCCCAGGCTCCGCCTCCGTGTGCGGATTACAAGAAAGAAGGTGGAGGGGAAGCTCGGCAACAAACGAAGCTGCGCCATAGGATATGAGCCTCCTCCCTGCTAATTCAGCTTCGGGCTGAGCCTTACGAGTCACGTTATTTCTCTTGTTGAGAAAGACACCACTTACAGCTGCCTGCTGTACATACAGGCGTCGTTACTGTGCACTGCTAAAAGCTGTGCAGTATTCTGCTGTGCATTCGAATGAAATTACGAACGATATGCATGCATTTACAGCTTCTTGACGTGTTCGCTACCGCGGTTCCTGCGCGCTCCTAGAGGCCGTTCAACATCCTTTCGTGTGGTCGACTACTTCTTTAGGGCCTCCTTGACTTTTTTTGCTATGTTTTCGCCTGTGAAACCGAACGCCTTCCAAATATCTGCTCGTGGGGCGCTGGCGCCGAAGCCCTTCATTCCGATGTGCACATCGAAGAACTTTTCCCAGCCTGTTAATGGACAGTCACAAATGGCACGGACGGATGCTACGGAAACGTATCCGCGCAGAGTTGCATGGGTAAACCACGGTAGACAGGGCGGAGGGACATGTACTGTAGAACAATGATGCTTCTGGAGTAGGCTTCAACACATGCCCGAAGCACGCGCGAGTGAAGAAGTGGAACAACTGTATGTTGCAGTATGTCGAATTGTAATACGTAGTGCCTGCTAGTGTATCAGGTAGTCCTCTCCTGTTGTCTGCTGCGATGCCTTTGCTTGTCGCATCCCAGTACACACTAAAAAGTTTGGTGAAAGGGGGGGGCCCGAATCAGTAGAAATAACTAGAAAGAACTGCTCTAACTGCACTACGCTCACGGTCCCTCGGTCCCCGGACGTACCTAGGGTTCCCGCAGCTTCAACATATACACACAAAACTTTTCCTTGTTTCCGCTCCTTCTGCATCAGGACTTCTTCTTTGTAAGCCTCCGACTGCTCCTCAAACGTATCCCAACACATCATGGAGACAACGCGCACATCGCAGTTTGTCAGCAGCTGCTTTGCCTCCACGCAAAACTGGAGCTCCGACCCACAGCCAGCAATTATCACCTGAAGGAGGGGAGCAAAAAAAAAAAAAATGCGTATTCACGTGGCAGAGGGAAGCGAGCGAGGAGCAAACGCAAACGCTATCCTCCATCCGCTTTACAGCTGACGAATGCAATCCTTGTTTTCCCGCCGCCCCCGCAAAGGCGGACACAGCACCAACAACAGTGGAAACCTGTGCTGCCTACACTCAGAATTGAGACACATCCCAGTTATCTCACTTGAGGAGCCCCTGAATTTGAGAAATCAGAAACAATGTAGCCTCCCTTCAATGCCCTTTCCACTGAACTGCCAGCAATGGGAGGGATACTCCCACGGCACAAGCACATGACTGTGGGGCCCGTCGAATGCCTCAACCAGAGCATGTAAGCCGCCGCCACTTCGTTTGCATCTGCATGAAACCAACAGATCCCCTGCAACACAGATTTGCACTAGATGCCTAAGGGCAGAAAGACGAAGTCGGGGCACGCAGGCATGCTGCTCACCTGCAGGTCTGACGCAAAGCATGTTCGGCAACGCTCTACAGAGGGGAATAACCTCCACTGCCTGGTGTGTCGGCCCATCTTCTCCTAGCTCGATGGAGTCGTGGGTGGCTATGAACAGACAGCCCAGTTTCGAAAGGGCCGCCAGTCGCACCGCTCCCCATGCGTAAGTAACGAAGTTCAGGAACGTAGCCCCGAAAGGACGGAAACACCCATATGCATACAACCCGTTGCAAATCGCAGCCATCCCATGCTCTCTAACCCCAAAGTGTATGTAACGGTCGGCATAGGAGCCAACTTTTGGGATAGGAGAGAATGGGGTTTCACCCTTTAGCCGCGTCTCGTTTGACGTCGTCAGGTCCGCACTGCCACCGATCTGCCCGAAAAACAGCGGAATCCACACGAGACGGCACGACAAATCAAATGATAAGGATATGGGAATAGCTAGCCCCAGGGAGAGAGAATCTGAGGAGCTGGCTTGGACAGGACACACCACCTTGGTCTTCACTGAAGAACGAACAAGTCACATGAACAGACGGCTCGATGCTCTTGCTAACAAAGTATTTGCCGCCGTCCACTTACAAGCTCAGGCATGAAGTCTTTAATAGCGTTAAGAGCCTTCCCCGAGAGAACTCGTGTAGAGGCCGCGGTGTCTGCTGCTGCCTTCGCCATATCATACAGCGCGGCTTCAACTTTCTTGTCTATTTCTCTGTTAAACATCCTTTCTATTTCTCGCTTTTCATCAGGATAGACTTCCCCATACTTGGAGAAGAGAGATTGCCAAGCTTCGTATTCAGCTTTGTTGCGGGCAGCAACATCGGCATAGAACTGAAATACGCAGAAACACCAGGAAGCGGCCCATCTACACTAAACTCCTTTCCGCGGCGCTGAAAATGTACGGGGCTACGGTATGCCGAAATGCAGTAGCTCATGCGTTGGAACGAATGGGAATCCCTAAACCCTACCCGCGAACTCCCAACTGCCCCCTACCCTCCTTGTTTCTTCTGGCACTTGAAAGGTCTCGTTTGGGTTAAGCCCCAGCTTGGCCTTCAGCTGTTTTATGTCATCGGCACTCAAAGGAGCTCCATGCACTTTCTCAGTCCCCTCGTTCTGACTACCCCATCCAATTGTGGTTTTTATTTCGATGAGAGAAGGCTTGTCCGTCACAGCCTTGGCCTTTTTAATAGCCTGAAAGCAAAGCACACGCCTACCGCATTTGAGGCACCTGGATGAGATTTAG
Organism: Eimeria sp. OTU-Y; assembly: GCA_904066245.1. Lineage (NCBI taxonomy): Eukaryota > Apicomplexa > Conoidasida > Eucoccidiorida > Eimeriidae > Eimeria > Eimeria sp. OTU-Y. The sequence continues at coordinate 212 of CAJFCZ010000454.1, read as the reverse complement.
GTACCAATACTGCTGATCGTGGTGAGCAGAAAAACCAAGTTCACTGCGTGGAACGGGGATAAACAAAAGCTCAAGCCGAATGAACTGTCCACTGTCATGTTCCTGATTCGCCACTTCCTTGCCTCTCCGTGTTTACTGGAAAACTACTGGACAACCTGTCTCATGCTTAGGCCCCCCCATTCTTCCCCAACCCCATGAATTCACTCTTGTCC